>VDFB02173450.1:0-12485 GCA_007258455.2 Sequoia sempervirens
TTTTTCTTATTATATTTTATTCTTGGTTGAAAAATTGGTTAAAGATGTGAGGTGTAACAAATCAAACCTACAACTACACTAGGTTCTAATATTTCACCTATATCATTATTGTCTCAACAATTCCCCTACTACTAGTGGTGGTCTTCATGCTATTGAGAAAGCCCTAGCCTTATGGGAAAGGGGAGTAAAAATGATAGTCCAAAGTCTACCCTATGAGTCTACCACTGAAAATCCCTCTTCTTATAAAAATTCTAAGCTATAGTACAAGATCTCAATAAGAACCCCAAGCATGTCTTATTCCCTAACACTGGTGTTAGCCTTGGTGGTAAGAGTGAAATACTTAGTAAAAGTAACACAGAGTAATGTGGCTACTCAAAAGGCTAAAACCCATCAACTTGCAAAGAAAGTTGGTGAGCTTTGCTACTGCAAGAAATTCCTCCCACATTGGTGTCCATCGGTTGCCACTTACTACCCCCTAGTAAAGAAGTCAATGTTGTTGACTCAAGTGAAAGCAAAGATGAGTAGCATGTGTTGTTTGAAATTGTGTAGACTATGTCAGATAATGAGGTTAGTTTGTGTAGTAGAGACCTTCCATGTATCCTAGTGGAAGGAGAAGAAAAATATGGCCTCCATTATTGAAGTGAAAAGAAAAGAGACACATCCTAAAAAAACAAAAACAAGAATGAGATCCCCCCTTAGAAGCACAACAATAAGGAGGGAAATGAACAAGATTTGAGAAAGGATTATCAATCAACTAGTGCTAGTAAAGAAAAGGTTAGCAATGTTTTAAAAAATAATATGCTTGTACTACCTACTACTTCAACCATAAAATGATAAATTCTATGCAAAACAAGATGGTCTTGATCAAAAGGAAGATCTAGGATCTAGAGGGATCAATGACCAATGTCCTCAATCTAAGAAAACAATACTTGGAGAACATTATTTCTAGCCTGATAGTTCTCGAGGAGCTCACTAGAACCAAAAGGAACAAGGGAAAGAAATTGGTTGTGGTGATATAGATTCTCTTAAGGATGTTATGTGCCATCTTTCTAAGGAAAGAGATGCAACCCTAAATCTTCAAGAGTCGAGTCATTCTCCCTTCGTGTAGTTTGTGTTGGTTGTGTCAGTGTTTGGTTTTGATGTTGAGTTCTTTGTTGTGTTGTGTGTTGTTCATATTATCTCCTTTTTGTTGTTTGTGTTTGCAATGTTCTTTTTGGTGGTCTCCATCTTTGAGACATGTTTTGACTTTCATTGTTAGACTTTTGTAAAAGGTAGGGACCCTGGTTTTTTTTCCTTTTCTCTGATGAAAAATATATTAATTGATATAATACATTATAACAATGAAAGGTTGACATTATTACAACACTACAAAACAAAACAAACTTTATTACAAAATAAATTTTAGTATAATATTTCACAAAAACCATACCACTAAGTAACACTTATTTTATATTAAAGTTCCAACATTGTAGGATACAAAGTACTGGATTGTTTTATTATAGTTCAACATTATCCAATACAACAAAACATAACAAAATAAAACACATTCAGCCCAAACATCGCTTCACCAATTGGTCCCGGGTCCAGCTTCCATGCTAAATCACCCCTCTGTGCGGGAAGAAGTTTGTGGGGTGTAAAATCTATTCAGCAGAAGCAGAATCGCATCCCCGGATTTTTCTTCTCTCAACTTTAGGTAAATGTACAGCCTGAGTTGGCCTAATGGTGGAGAACTTGTACTCTTGAAAGAGAGGTCACAAGTTCAAATCCTGCAGGGGGTAAGTTATGTACACCTCGTATTGTGGAGCACTAGTTAGGTGCCTCGACGGCGGGGAGTACTTCAGAGTCCCATATATACTGTGTGTTTCGTCTGTAGACCCAAAACAGATTGCCTTGGTATTCAGGGACTATAAATAATTATTATTTCAAAACTAGACACTACGTATCCCACAATCGACTGGAAACGAACAGTCAATTCTTTTCTTCTGACTGGAAACGAACAGTCAATAGAAGCTAACAGTCAGTACCCAACGTGCCTATCACGAGGATTTGGTAAGCGTGCCCCACATTCTTTATTGTTTGGAAAAATTATAAATACGTACACGGAGCCTTCGCCATCAATCTAGGAGGTTCGTACTATCCGCAATAACTTAAAGCGTTTTGAGAGTTTCCATTATAAATGCGTGCTTGTCACTGGTTGGTCAATGGTATCTGAGCAATGCCAAGTTCAGAGCCCTGGTAAGCAGCACGTACGCCCTCCTGGAGGATTCCCATCTGGTGTTGGTGAAGCAGAGTGATGGGGTCGGCATTGAAAAGTTGGTGTTAAACTAATACCCCCAGTTTTAGAAGATGGAGGAGCAGAGCAATGGGGTATTAGTTTATCACCACCTTTCGCTGCCGACAACTTCTCATTGGCCTGGAGCTTGGCAGGGAAGAAGATGGTACTTCCATGCTCAGAGATGGCGACAGAGAATGCTTAGCAAGGAGGAATGTCATATGTTTTCCTTAATGAACCATAAAATTAGTAGAAATAAGGTCCAAGTTTCAGATTTACCAAGCATCTTCCTACAAATGCCTGTAATGGAGGGAAGGACAGAGAAGTGTCAGAAAGAAGCAACAGGTTGAATGAGGACAGAGAAGTGTCAGAAAGAAGCAACAGATGGATTAAAATAAGCTATAAACATGTAATTTACAATGGATTGTTTTTTGGTTTTGGGGTTAGAAATTATTAGTGCATGATATAGATTAATGTAATAAATAATAAATTAATGTTAGTTTTTAAGTTAGTTATTAGTTATGTTTGAGTTGGTAGTTAGTGGTTTGGGTAGTTAGAAGGAAAAAGACTTTGTAATGTGATAATTTGGTGTTGAAAATGAATGATTAAATTTGTGGTGTTAGAATTTTGTGTTCTTTTTGTCTCATTTTCAATAATTTCTTCATTCTAGATGTTAAGTAAAAATATGTAAAATTTTGTCATAGGATCAATGGATGCAATCATAAGCAATATTGAAATCCAACTTGATAATTAAGAGAGCATCTTGGGTAGTTTGTTGTGTCCACTTAGTAGACTCCCATACAAGCATTGGTTTGTCCATAATAAACTAGCCCTCCAAGAGACTAATTTGTTCATGTCTAACAACTTTCTAGTTAATAAGTTTTATGTGATGCCCCCTCGGCTTGCTCATGTTTAGACAACATTTCAGATTTCATCTAGACTATGTGATGTTTTGGTTGACTCTATGTTATTGTTTGATAGACATTATGACTATGTGATACTGCTTAGACATGGTGATATTTTGTTGTGTTGATGACGAGACTGTTTGAGAATATTATAATGTTTGGTTTAATGAGGTTAATGGCATTGTGATAATTGACGTCTTTTATTTTTTTTACAATGTTTTGTAACTTAATTAACTGTTTAATAGAATATGGTGATATGATGCTAATTATGATGTATGCGTTCATATGATAAGTAGATGTTATGTGTTGATGATGGGGATAGTGTCGCATCACTCGCTTGCGAGTGCCCTGCGACTCTGCGAATCCCTCATCACAGTGTGACTGATTATGTTATATGCACATGTTTGACACCTTGTTCTGCTGCAGGCTGCAAGTACGGGCATTGACTCCACCTGTTCATCAGGTCTGAGCGTGCTAGAGCCCAACAAAGCTGTTGTTCGGAGGTTGCACTGGGTTCCCCACTTCGAGCCATCGTCCTCGCTAATGACGAGTTTCCGATGTCCCATCCCATATGTGAATTTTGTTAGTGTTGTTTTGTTCTTCATAGTCATCATATTCTTGTCATGCTTCTGGTTGTTGTCCGTCGTTCGATCTTGGTGTCAGGCCTGAGTTTTTAACCGGTTTGATTATTTCATTCTATTTGGAATGTTTAAGTGAAGGGTTGAATAATGATTTAAAAGTCTTATTAAAATCAAAAGATTAAGCTAACCCGGTTATGGAATTAAATTTCTTTATGATAAGAGTTAAATCTTAAATAGAATATTTAATAGTATATATATGTAAATATTTGTACATATATGTGTGCAAGTATATATATATATATATATAGGCATATTAATACGCTTGTATAAAAAGATTATACAAGGAATTTAATATAATAAATAATAAATAACTAATGAATTGTGTGCAAGTAAGAGAAAATAGGAAAATTAAATAAAAGTTGAAAAGATGAGAAAGGTGGAGGAGTGGAGGAATCAATCAGTTATGAGAATAATTAATGGGAAGGTGTGGAGATAACTACAGAGGGGTAATGGGTTTTATGTCACCCAAAAGAAGAACTAATTCTGTTTTTCATTTTATTATTCTCGTGAATGTTTGGCTTGGGAAGTAGGAATTCTTCTAAAAAAATAAAAAAATTCCTCTGTTGCTTTTGAAAAGCTTGCTCTGCTTTCTGGGTATTTAGTGTAGTTGCTAGGGAAAAATCTCTGAGGGAGTTTAGGAAGCCTTGGGGTCTTCTGAAACTGTGATATTTGGAATTATTGAATTTCAAAAGAACTTTGGAAGGAGCTTAGAGGTAGTAGTGCTAGTTCAGTAGCACAAGATTTTTCCAAGTTCCATATTTTGACTCCCATCTTATTCCTTCTATTTTAAAAAAAATAAAAATAAAAATCTAGATGGCTAGAAATGGAGGTTCATCCCTTTTGTAGTTGTCGTATTTCTTCTGGGAGTTCAAATGAAAGAGATTTACATTGTGTTTGTGTTGTATGCATTCAGTGTATAGTTGTTTGTCTGCTTAATCAACCGATTCAAATGAATGGAAAGAAAATCAGTTTGAACAAAACAAACCTTTAAAAAGATAGTAAATTGGCAATTAACATCCAACATCTTCCCTCGTGTGGAATAGATTTATTCCCAAGTCTCTGTCACCCACATCTCTTATTGCTAATCGTCAGCCTTGAGTATCATGTGTAATACTTTGTTATGTCTGTTGAAAGCCACAACTTAGATCTCGCAAGTGACAATGAGAAATGGGATTGGTATTACAACATTCTGCGCTCCTTAGTGTCGTTTTGACTTGTGTAGCTAACATCTACCCTGTCCATCGAATTGATGATTTGTGGTAAGTCGACATGGCTGTAGGAGGTGATATCGATTGATTATATGTTGTTCATTGCATCTTTTACCTCCCTCAAACCTTTGTGGAACCAAAGAATATATAATTCACTGTTTCAATGAGGTCGCCTCTTCTGTTGGAACTGCTATGGTAGTTTTCAACTTTCCCCCTATTGTTGCATGTGTCAAATCTGATGTCAATGGTATTAATTTGCAGTATAAGTTGTTTCCCAAGCAACTTGTTCTTGAGCTTGTTGCCACCACAGTCTATAAAACCATCATTTTGTCATGTTTTACTAACTCTCTTGACTTCCTCAACAACTTGTCGTAGACACAACACTCGAACATGGTAGAGTGTATAGATTTTAAAATTCCTTCTGAACATAGAAGACGGCTAAGATTTTGAATGTCTCTCTAGTTCTTTTGGCAATTTTCACATTTGTAGCACTTGGAAAAAAAATGAATGTTGTAGAGGTTTAAATAATCTCCCCGATTCCATTGTTAACCTATCTTAAGCTCATACTACTGCCGATAAGGAGTTTGAAGAGGGAATAAATGAATTTTGTCTACAAATTTTATACACATGCATTTTTAGGTAAACGATTTAAAAGACTTCAACCTGATCGTTGTGTGACTTAACTTCCAGTGCGCATGTTGGATCTTTTTTTAAAAAAATTGTCGTGTGTAGTTAACACAACTTGGAAGCAACCATTATTTTTTGAGTCGAGTTCGCGTGGACTGCTAGTTACCTATGAATGGCGCGGTACTTACTATGTTAACTACTTATTTATTGTACTCAAACTTAGAAATAATAAAATTGAATTACCTTCGCTTGATAGTTAGATTGTAATCTTGCAATTATGAGGGGGGGTTTATCTCCTCACTTTGACATTTAGTAGATACTTTAAGTCTTGCATTCTATAGCTTCCTAAAAAGTTTAGTTTCCTGTGCAGGCATATACCCTATATCATAGGTACACATATGCTTCGTTCCTTGGTTACATAATTCAATACATAGATCAAACAACTGAAATACCTTCGACATGAGCGTGATTAGACTAGAAACATATATGAAGGTATTTATAGGAGTCATTGTCATGTCCTATTGTGTGGAAACGTAGCAAAATGATACCTTTTGTGCCTTGTAAAGCATGCCATGAAACAATTACAAATTGTGAGAGAGTTGTAGTCTCTGTGTAATCAAGTAGTGGGTGAACAATTTAGAACAGGCTTGTAGTTAGCAATATATTTATATGCATATAGACTCGTAACGATAGACCAAATATTATGTAATCTCCTTAAGTTTGAGACTGGGCCAAGTGTATTAAATAGGTAATTGTAAATACTGTTTGGAAATATTTATATACATGATATTATTTATATATAAACATTTATGTATGTTATATATTTATATATTTACTTGATGTAATATCACTTGCATGATTGCGTTTGACTGTAGATATTAAGGAAGCATGAAATGGATCCGGGAGGGGAATTTCTTTTGTTGTATTGAGGTAGTGGTAATGTTAACTATTTATCATCAAGGGATGAGAAGCTGTGTTTGTGTGTTGATATACTTGGGAAATGGGAGTTGTGTGTGATTGAAATTTGGGTAGTACTTTATGGGTTGTGTTGTAAGAATTGGTCTTAGAGTTTCCAGAGGCTAGATCTAATTTTTGATGGAATTCTTATTTAACATGATATGGAAACTATCTTGTTTATGTTTGTGATAACCGGCTGCCTTGCATGTAGTGTTGGTCCTAGTGGTTGATTTTATGGATCTGTAAGTAGGATGGGTAATGCCTCGCATTGTGTTTCCGTTATGTTCTATGATGTGCAAGTGATGTGTTTTTTTTTGTTTTCTGTGGATTAGGTTGGAAGTAGGGAAGTGGCTTTCAATGGGGGCCGGGGCACAAAGGGTTGCTTGGATAACCCATGTGGAATTTGCTAAAAAAATGGAAACATTAAAATCAACTAGGGGAAATGGATAGTTATAAAAAATTAATCAAGATAACCATGTTCCCTGCTCAACCTTAAGCGCTCATATAGGCTCTAGGTGAGACGAGAAGGCCTGGAATGACACAATCGTACTACTGCATCTTCACGAGAAGTGGAATGATTTCGCATAGTTGGCATGAGGGGCCAGAGTTCGGTACAGGCTACCAGGATAACCCAAGGATGGGGGCCGGGGCCTAGGAAGAACTACCTGGATAACCTATGTCCAGTTATGCGATGACACTTCCCTACGACAACCATAAGTGTACCTTACCTATTGTTTCACTTGTGTAACTTGATGCCTCTGGAAGTTGATCACTGTTGTGTTGTATTTGATGTGTTGTATTCGATGTGTTGTACTAGATGTGTTGTACTTGATGACGTTATGCACTTTTGTTGATGTTATTGCTCATCCTATGATGTGAGTTGTCAACCTTGTGATGTTTTGACCTTGTCATTTAGTTGGTGGGACCCTTTGTAGCCTCCTAGCATGGGGGAGTGAATCTCTAGATTCACGTGGTTGGGGGGAACGTGTAACGTACTCTGTTGGGTTCCCCTTATGTTTGTGAAGTGGCGTTTACATTAGATTCATCTTCTTCAACAATGCACTTATTTCTGGAAGTTGATTAATGCACTTGTATTAACTATTGTATGTACTTTCATATCATGTACCATTGTAAGGCATTCCTCATTTGTTTGAGGAAATATCTTTGTAAAAATGTATAAGTAACTAAAATGTTGTATCTCTTGTAAGCAAGATGTTTTTGTAACCATGACATTATACTTGTAAATTGAAATGGAAGGATGAAAATATTCTTTATGCAAATGAATGAATGTCTCACTTGAATCATATGATTAATTGTAATGAGCTATAATATGCTTAGTGATGTTCATATTTGACAGTTAAGTGGTTATGTGGGTTTGTAGTTTGAACTTAAAAGAATAATGTAGTCATGCAACCCTAGGGGACTTAGGGAAATAACTTATGTGATGTTCTATTTCATTACACAACTATACATTTAAAAAAAAAAATTGTCCATTTTTCTGTAGTGTAAGTTTAGTCCTCTAGGGTTCTGGACGAGCATTACACATGGTATAAAATCCTAGGTTAAAACACTGAGTGCTCTGGGTATATCAATTAGCCCATTATGTTGTCTTAGATGTTAAGTATGAATCTTAAGTTTCCTTATTCTTGGCATTGTCTAATACCCTAAATTTTTCTGTGTAGGATCATGCCTAGGAGATGGGGTAGAGGTCGGGGGAGAGGCAAAGGTTATGGTGGTGGTGGCCGTGGGATCAATCACCCATATTCACCTCCACAGATTTCTCATGACTTAGATCGTGAGGAGCATTAGAGTTCACAAAATAGCCAGGGTGGTGTAGATCAGAATGTGGGTCATCCTGGGATGGAGGGCGCTCAGTTGCGCCAATTGATTGAGGAGGTTCTTGCCCAACTTGGTCCGAGGTAGGAAGGAGAGTAGTTAGTGATTTGGGAGAGAGAGAGATCTCCCAGGAGGAGGGAGTTAGTTGTTGATCAGGACGCTGTTTTAGCTAGTCACATGAGAGACTTACTTCGTGCTCGACCTCCGACATTTGATGGTTCAGGCAGTGGACTAGAGGTAGAGACCTGGCTTATCAATTTGAATCGATGTTTTGTGATGCACCCATATGGTAGTAATGCCAAGGCCAGATGCACCATCATGCATCTTCGTGGGTTTTCCTCTACATGGTGGCGTCTTGAGGAGAGAAGCTCCACCTAGATATCAATTCAATGTCATGGGAGATGTTCCTTGAGCAGTTCAGAGCTTGATTTTTGTCTGATCATTGGCGTCAGTGTCGAGCAGACGAGTTTCATGATCTTAGACAGTTGGCTATGCCAGTGGAACAATATGAGAGGAAATTCTATGAACTTAAGCAGTACACGGGTATTGGTGATGACGAGGGCATGCTAGTGCAACATTTCATCAAGGGCTTAAATGCTTGCATCAGCGGTGGAGTTCAAGTGTTTGAGCCGAAGACCATGGAGGTAGCCATGGAAAAGAGTTTAGATTATTGAGGAGAATCTAACCATGCATTGGATAAATTAGAGGGTTGTAGATTAGCAGTGCACCTCCCTATGAGTGAGTTCTGTGGTGGACAGTCACAGTCTTCTGGTCCATCTTAAAGAATTGACACCTCAGGGTGGCAGTTGATCTAATTAGGATCTAGACTAATTGCATTTGAATGCTTAATGTTTACAAATCATAAGATCCAAATTACATAAACAAAATTAACACATTAACATTTGAATTAAGCGGAAATACAATTCATGTAGGTATGGTAGGTGAAAAAACCTAGGAGTGAGAAGGAAGAAGAGAAGTGCAAGCAGTCACGTACTTGAGGATTCGCCTAAATGTGACTCGTCTGGTGCTCAATATAGTGGGAGGTGGATCCGATTAATCTTCCAAGTGTTCACAAATGCCAAGAGCACTTGTGACATGACAAAACTCTAACTTACAAAGGAAATCAAAATAATCTCCTTTAGAAAATCTCCACTGTTTCTCACAGTTCTAGCTTCACCAAAAGTTGTCTTAAAAAAAAATGCTTAATTTCCACTTCCTATTCTGCCAGCACTGTAGAATTACTCAAATTGGTTCATAACCAATTGATTTTCAAAACCTCCCAATATCCCCTTTACATAGAAAATATTATTTGAAAATCCCCCCTTATTTACATAGGGATATCCTCCCGTTAAAACAACCCATCCAATTTTACATAAAATCTTCACGGATGGCCTCTTGTAATTTTATTCCATAATTCATTTCAAGATTTATTTGGAGATCTTAATAATTCACCTTTCAATATAAATGGGCTTGATTTTGTTAAGGATTTAATCCTTAAATATAGGGGGTGAATTGGTTGGAAATTTGTTTTTCTCTTTAAAAATAATGTTTAAGTTCCCCTTAAAAAGGGGATCTCCCAACCACATGTATTTTTAAATATTAAAGGGGTTTTATCCCATTTAAATAGGGTTAAATTTTTTTTGTTTTAAATTAAGACCTGACCTACTTTTTCTCATGTAGGCCTTAAATTAAGGCTTTTAAATGGGAGGAGTGGTAGGCTTTTATATATATATATTTTTTAATTTTTTAAATAAAGCCATCTCCAACAAATTGCTACAACATGTAACTTTGGGAAGCCACCATGTGTCACCTCATGATTCATCCATGTCAGCATGATGATGTCATGCTGACGTCATCATTGTACCTTCAAGTCAACCACGAGCTTTGACCTTCCATATCTCGCACATATGAGCTCCAATTTATGCAAAACAAACACCATCGGAAAACTCTTGTCGAGCTCTTCGCGTTGATATCAATTTTGAGCACTTTTGAACATCAATTTTTGACCTTTCTTGCCTTGGGCCACTGGTAGAGTAGTTGTTGAGACTTTGTGGGTAATAACTTGGGCTCTGTGGCAGCTCCATTCAAGTTGCTCTAGAATCAAGAGAAATCAAGCTCTTTAAATTATGTGCTAAAATTTAGTCTTAGGAGACACTTCAATTTTCTCTAAAAAATCCCAGGATCACTAAGCAAAGCAACAACCATCACAGTTTAAACATAAGAATTCTTGTTCCTATCAGGAGGATAGATCTCAGTCCAAGAGAGACAGGGACAGGAACTGGAGGTAGATGAAACATTAACGCTCTGAACAGCTAGCCCATAGCTCACAGTTTACAGTTAATAGGGGCAGTGTTCAGCAGTCTAGTGCTCCACCTGGTAGGAGAGGATTTGGCAGAGGTACATGGTGCTTTTCATGTGGACAACAATGTGATATTTCTCACCAATTTCCTCAGAAGGGCACTACAGGATTATCTTAGAGACCTGTGGATTTAGATCTGATAGTTAGAGATGTTGGTAGATCTCACAGGGTTTTTGTAGCAGTTGATAATTGCCAAGCTGAGCACCAGGGGATAGTAGTTGAGACACCAGGTCAGTTGTAGAGTGATATAGTATCTATACTTTTTGATTTAGGAGCTTCAGACTCCTTTATTTCCCCCTCTATTGTAGCGCGATGTGGACTAGTGGCAGCCAAGCAGGGTGATAGGTGGCAGGTTGAGCTATCTTTCGGAGCTAAGGTTGTAACTGAGTCACTTGTTTGTGGTTGCAGATTGAGGATTGGATCCCTTGACACCGCGGTTGATCTGAGGATCATTCCTCTTGGGTATTATGATATTGTTTTAGGTATGGATTAGTTAGAGGGCCATAGAACAGTTATCGATTGTTGCCGCAAGTTGGTGAAGTGTGTTGATGATTCTGGTAGAGAGGTAGAGGTGGTTGGGATTCAAAGACATATTTCGTTGAGGATGATCTTAGCCATGCAGTTGAGGAGATGTGTGTAGCAGGGTTTTTTGTTATTTGCAGTGTCAGTCAATGATTTAGAGTCACGAGGAGGTTTCACTCAGTAGTCACCCCATTCTTAGGCAGTATGCCAATGTGTTTCCTGATAGATTCCAGGGATGCCACCTAAGCGTGACATCGATTTTAAGATTGATCTTGTGCCTAGAGCTGAGCCCATTTCACGAACTCCCTACAGGATGACCACTCAAGAGCTTAAGGAGCTTTGACTTCAGCTTGAGGAGTTTTTAGAGAAGGTATTCATTCATCCTAGTGTGTCTCCTTGGGGAGCACCTATGATATTTGTGAAAAAGAAGGATGGGTCTCTTCGATTGTGTATAGACTATCTACAGTTGAACAAGGTGACAATAAGGAATAAATATCCATTGCTGAGAATAGATGACTTATTTGATCATATTAAGGGTGCTAGAGTATTCTCAAAGATTGATATGAAATCAAGTTATCACCAACTATGCATCTTTGAGGTGGATATACATAAAACTGCATTTCGTACTCGATATGGTCACTATGAGTTCACAGTGGTACCGTTCAGGTTAACGAATGCGCCCTCGGTGTTTATGAGTCAGATGAATGGTGTATTTCGCACCTACCTAGATTGGTTCATCTTGGTGTTTCTAGATGATATACTGATTTATTCTAGGACTAAAGAAGAGCATGAGGATCACTTGAGGCAAGTACTATAGTGCTTGAGGGAGAACCAGTTATATGCTAACCTGTCAAAGTGTGAGTTCTTCAAAACCTAGGTGAAATTTTTAGGTCATGTCTTGTGGAGCATAAATATACCGTTAGCATAGGTGCCATTCTGATCCACGACACTAACATTATTTATTCTGAATCATCCCTTGGTCTATACAAATATAATTCCCTATTTGATTAAGATTCATCAACTTTCATCCTTAATTAAAACCAAATCAAACATCTGATTGAGTCACTCTCTTGTTAGTGATCAATCCATCGATCTAGGTATCCTATTAAATTAAATAATCAATTTATTTGATTAAATCTCTAGTCTATCCATTAAATT
>VDFB02173452.1:0-15027 GCA_007258455.2 Sequoia sempervirens
TGCACATAGTAGTAACCACAGTTGACCAATTTGGAATGATACATAAAAAGTTATAGTCAAATGGAGCTATCATAAAATAAAAATGACAATGGATTATGCACAATTGGATCAAATCAAAGACAACTAAAAATAGTTTGCATAAACAGTTAGAAGGAAGAAGGTGGAGATAGTTCGCATAAACAAAAATGACAAATGTGTAAGGAAACCCTAAATTGCTAATGGAATGGAAGTATTAATCAAATCACAGTGAGCACCAGAATGTAAATGCAAATCTGCACTTGTTCAAATGTGGAGAAATATAAGCATATTAGTCATTTTCAACAAGCCAAATAAAGCATTTTGCATGAAATTGTTGAGCATGCAAAGAAGATGAAACATTATCAAAATAACATGAAACAAGTAAATGAACATGAAATCTTATTCTAAACTACTCAAACCATCATTCCATAGGGGCATTGGTGTCACTTTGATGTGGAAAGTAGTCCTTTCCCAATCCCTTATGATAAGCTCTTGATGCCTTGATGTGAAGATGACTTTGATGCAAAGAGATTGTGAAATCCAAGCTAAAACAACATCAAAAAGAAAGTGATTGAAGAGTGAAATGAGTAAAGTAACAATGCTTCAAGTTGTGGATCTATATTCAATGAAGAATGCCTCTATTTATAGGACTCAAGGGTTGAAGAATGGGTGAAATTGGAGGATGTGGGACTAAAATGGGGACCAATAGCATTGCGACACTTGTCACAAGGCTACTTAAAGTCATGGGGATGTGTGTGGAGCACATTTTGAAGAATGTGAAGAGTTGAGAGTGGTAGATGGATTTGTAAGAGAATGTAAGAGAATTGAAGGCATATGGTTGAGATGTAAGAGGGACAAGATGACATGTAAGTGAAACTAAATTCCTTTGTAAGAGGTATTTAAGACCTTGTAAGAGGCTTTAAAAGCCTTTTGGAGGGAAATTTATGAATGGGTAGTTGAGGGGAATATTCCTAAGAATATGCATTTGTGAGGAAAATAGGCTATTTAGTTAATTAAAAGAAATTATTTTCATGTGCAACTTGGTTAGTTGACCATGGGTTTACTCAATGAAAGTAGAGTCAAAAGCTAGAGAAATGAGTAATGAGGGTTGGGAATTAATTCAGAATTAATCAACTTAAGTGGGTTAGGGGTTTTATGACATTTGTTTTAAATAATTTTATTTATTTAATCAAATGAGAGGACTTTAGGGTTTTAATTAAATAATTTGATTTTTTTAATTAAATAGGATGAACATTAGTAAAAAGAGAATGAATTAATACAATAAGGTTAATTATTTGATTAATAGTATAATTTGATGAATTTAACTAAATAATAAAGATTATTTAATTAAATGGTTAGAATGGAAATGATTTAGGAAGAAACGATGTAAGCAGTCAGACTTAGATGTGTAATATTGATCAGGATTATTTAAGTGCCTACACCAATTTTTTTGGGGGTTTCTCTTTGTGGATCTTTAGAGCTTCTTGGTGCAAATTTGAGCTCACCATTGAGTTCAGAATGTTCGAGAAAGTCAAATTTTCCTTTTGTTTCGTCCAAATCACACATATGAGGCCAAATCTATGAGGATTTGAAGCTAAAGAGTGGTTGCCAAATCTAGAAGGTAATTGCATTTTTGGAGCATTTTGGGTCAAATCCAACCTTGCCATCACATCCAGAAGGGCCAAAAACCCTAAGATCAATTGTCAAATCATCGAATTCAGAGCAGTTGTCCACTAAGGCAAATAAAATTTTCCCAGGGAGTCTTACAACCCCCTAGGTTGCGTTATTATTGCATCGGTATGATTTTTGATATATATATAAATATATATTCTAAAAAATTTTAAAAAAAATTATAAAGTTTTATTTTCATAAAAAAATAAAATAAATTAAAAAAAAACAAAGGAAGTCTACAGTTTTTTATTTTTTGTTTGCAGAGTACTTGCTAATAGTAGGTACCCACAGTACTCGTAGTACCCACAGGGTACAACCATCCGCAGGACAACCTGTAGCACTGCTAAGTGGTAGGAAGCCACAGGCTGGCCTTGACACCTCACATACCACTGACCACCTTTCCAAACAAGTGGCCAAGCCCCCATAGTATCTGATGATTGAAATAAATACTTTGGTAAAATAAAAAAATTGACAGTTAAAAAGTCAAATTGGTGGGTTAATTTTAAATTGATCGATCAAATCAAATAACCAATGGCAAAAAAAATAAAAACTATAAAAAACCTTGAAAAATATGGTGAATTCATTCAATCGGCGGTGTGCAAGATTCTGCAAATATTCTTTAAGAATATTATGTGAATAATATTTTGTCAACAACATATATCAGTAGTCTCACGAGAATATTTTCGATGGGGGTAATCGATGCGATGACGTTTGTTTGTGTGTCAAATTTAACTACTTACTGTGTGTGATGACCATTTGACCATCAATTTTAACCCAAAAATTTTCTGACATCAACGCTCTTTTGAAGTTTTCTACCCCCTCACCATTTGCATTTTCAGTTTTGTAGTCAATTTTCAAACAACCATAACTTGCTCATTTTGACTCTTTTTTTCAAGCAATTTTTTTTATTTGGGCTATTTTCCCACTCTTTATAGTGGTGCAATCAGATTTTAGTTTTGATTTATGTATTTTCCAGAAATGGTAGATTCCAACAGATGTTGCTGCTTCATCCTCATTTTGGGAACTTCAGGAGCTCATATCTTGCTCCTATAGTAACATTTTTGCATATGGTTTTTTTTTTAAAGTGCATATTTTTTTGCATACTTTTCAGTGGTATGATCAGATTGATCTCATTTTGTACAAAAAATTGTACTTGATTTTGTGGCCTATTTTGGCATTTGTAAGCACTCAAATCAAGTCTAGCTTGTTGTTTTTCGCATCAAGCAATTGTAAACATGCTAAATATAAAGTGCCAAATCATATATTGATGGGGGGTTTCCTAGTTGAGTGATTTGGGGGGGGGGGGTCGCTTGTTGATTTCTTTTGATCTGTTTGCTTATGCTATCTCATTTTCATGGATCATTCTAAGGTTCCTTGCTCACATGATATAATTATTCAACATGGCATTAAAATGCATGGATTATTCTAATGGCTAAGGTCACTCTTTATATGTTGAAAATAAGGTACGTGAACCTACAGATGCAGATAAAAAGATGAAATGGATGATTGTACATACCAAAGCTCTTGGATGTCTTTGTAGAATAGTTTCTCAAGATTTGTTGTTTCAAATTGAATCATGTAAAAATTCTCATGGATCTTGGGACAAATTGAAAACATTGTATGGTACTACAGATGAAGTAAGAGGCTATCAAATTGATAATGAACTGATGAGCCTTGATCCTAAGAACTTTGAAAACATCCAAGATTACATCACTAAGGTTAATGATCTAAGAGAGCAATGTAAAGCATGTGGAATTGATAAGAAGGATATTTAGTTGGTCTACAATACAATGAAAAAAATTGGTCCTAATTATGCTTCTTTTGTTTCTAGCTTTCATACTCATAGATTGACTATGGTGTCTTCATATAATACACCTTCATTTGCATCATTTTTTGAGATGTTGATACATGAGCAACAAAAATTTATCTCAATCGGTCTCATCAAGACTTCTAAATATCAGGCATTGTTGGTTAGTCATGTGAAAGAATCATAATTAGATAAGAAACAAAATAAAGAAAAGAATACTCAACATTCAAATCAAGCAAAAAAAAAATCTCTTCTAAAGGGGAATCATCTAAGAAGGAAAGGCCTACTTGTGCATATTGCACGAATGATGGACATGGAGAACACTATTATTATAAGAAGGATATATATGAATTGAAATATCTTCTCAAAAATAACCACATTGATTTTCCTTCTAGAATGTCTGAATCACCTCCTCCTCCTTCTTCAAAATAGTTTAAAAAGGAAAAAGGCCAAGCTTCTAGATTCAGGGGCATCTCATCATATGGAATCTTTGCAGTCTATATTCTCTTATTTTTAGCCTTGCACTATGTCTCCTATTTTGATGGGAAACAATACATACATGAGTGTACTTGGTAAAGGGAATATTAGTTTTGGGGACAACACTTTCCAGGATGTTTTGTGTGTTCCTCATTTTATGAACAATCTTCTTTCCATATATCAAATTACACATGGTGGGGATGGGAGGACTATGGAGTTCACACCTGATTCAATATTCATTTGATACTTGGAGAGTAGAGAGATAATTGCTACTGGGATTTTTGATCATTCATATTGGTTGTATACCTTTGCAGATTTTGCTTCTGATGCTGACATTGTTCCTTTGGCTATTGATCAAACTTCAAGTATGAACCATGATTCAGAGGAGACATTTGGCTTCTTGAACTTGGGAGTTTCCACATCAGATCCAGTTCTTGAGCCATGCATTTCATCTCCTCCATCTACTATTGCAATTGATGATGTGTGTGTTGCTACAGATATGGCTTCTTGTAATTCAATGCAACAAGATATTCATTTTCTTTCAGATTTGGCTACTTTGCTTGACTTCTTGATAGGTATTTCAGACTTGTTTGTGGAGTCTCATATTTCATATTTGGGAGACATCATTGATGACATTCATCTTCTCTTTGATGGAGAAGATCCTTCTTCAGTTGTTGCAAGGGAACACCTTGACCCTCTTGTTCATTCTCTACATGGTCATTCTTTGTAGTGATGTGACTATGGATCCATTTGGACAACATTTGGAGGAGGCTTCTTTGTCTTTAGAGGGGATATCATTGTCTTTGCATTATGTTCTACAATCATCTCTACTAGATTCTGGATTGTCCTCTTCAATAGTGTGGCCTAGAATGCCTGTTTGGAGTGAGTCAACTTTCAACATCAACATGGAGACACTTGAGCATGCTTCAAATACATCTTACATCATCCATATTCCTTCATCTTCCTTTCAAGAATGGGAAGAAATCTTGTATAAATTCATGGTTTTGTTTCTTCCTAAGGGGAGGAATGTTTTTCAGCAAGATTGGATCATCTTCACCATTCAATGTCGAGCTTCTACCACCATTGCAGGAGACTCAAAATTGAGAGGGGGTTGCATTGATTCTCTTCTTCTTCTCTCTTATGGGGGGTTTTTTTCCCTCACATAGGGTTTTGGCCTTCTCATGCATCATTAAGAGCTTTTTTGTATTTCATCTCTCTTTTGGGGAGGAGTTTTGTCTCGCTGTGTTTTCTCCTTTTCTTTGTTTATGAGAGATTTAATTTTCATTTGTACATGGGTACCTAAGATGGCCTCGTAGTCAGAACCCATCCTTGCATATTTGTGTCATTTTCATAATAATCTACTACTCCATAAGTTGCACTTAACGAGGGTGTTGGTTGACATGGGAGCATCCATGGTAATTGGCAATCCTATATTAGCTAAAAAAAGGTTTAATTTCAATTGAGAAATTTTGGATTGTTGAAATAAATTAATTTTGGCTTGCATTACATGTTGAGGGGTGGAGAATTATTTATCTACAAATAATTTAATTTTTAATTAAATTTCTTTTGCAACTTTGCACATTGAAGTTGACTAGTGGGGTGAAAAAGCAAAAAAAATAGTTTTACAAAAAAAAAAATTGCAAAATATTTGAGAGACAATATGAGGCATTGGGAATTGAATGGGGAGATTTTTTCCCAACTTGGTCATGGATTTTTGCTAGAGAAGCTTTGGGAGCCTATTTTTGAAGATTACATGCAATTTGGACTTGGTTTTGGTAGCCGTTCTTGGCTAGATTGTGTAGGTTGTTGTTGCAGGTGTGGATTTTCTTGGAGAAGGTCGAAAATATGTTTTTTTGCAGCTATGATGGTTTGAAGACAAAAATTTGAGGTTATGATATTGTTGTGCAAGACAAGAACAACTGTAGGTTGAAGATTGCCACTACAGGTTGTGGGTTGAGGTTGTATGTGAAGGGAAAGAGTTGTTTTTATGTAGTTTTTTTAATTTCCTATCATAGATCAGTTTGAGACTCATTTATATTGTTGTACATCAGCCCATGAGACTTATTTTTTTTTTTTAATCTTATTTCACATGGTTTTGTATGTATTTCTAAAGTTTGGAAAACTATGTTGAAGTTGAATATAAACGATATGATCTTGTTGCAGATTTTCGCACATTAGTTTTTATTCTTGTTGAAGTGTTTTGATTTAAAATTTGAAGGGAGAGTATCCATTTTCATCAGTGGTATTAGAGTGGGAATTCTTGAGTGTGCAGGAAGAAGCACCGATGTGAGTCAGTTTGCACCAAGACTTGTGGTGGTGTGTTTGTGACTAGATTTGAAAGGGAGATTATCCCTTGTCATTAGTGGTATCAAAGCAGTTGCAAAGAGAGTGAAGTAGTTGCAAAGAGAGTGTGGAAAAGTCTTTGAAAAAATGTCTTGGAAGCTAGGAAAATGTTTTGTGATGAAGAAATAATTTCTAGATCCACAAATAGAGAATCAAGAGCCCATCCAGAGGAGTAATTTATTTTGAACAAGGTGTAAAGTGAGTGGGAAATGTTGCAAAGTCATTGTGGACACCAGTAGCACCAATAATATTGTATCCGATGAGATGGTAGACAAGTTGAAAATTGAAAAGAATCAAGCATCCTAGCTCATACTACATTTCTTTGTTGCAAGGAGATTTCCAGATATGGGTAAGTGAGCAATGTGTGGTTGATTTTCAAATTCGTAGATATAAGGATGTGATTGTATGTGATATAGTACCTATGGATATATATGCCATGTTTTGTTGGGTAGACCATGGTTGTATGATTGAAGAGATCTACATGATGGTAGGAAGAATACATATAGCATCATAAAGGATGGGAAAGAATATGTTTTGAATCCTTTGTAGGATAGGCAAGAGGAAGTGGCAAAAGAAGTTGTAGCAGATAATAAGGATAGAAAGGAAAATAAAATGGGAAGGGTTGAATCTTATTGTTCTTTTGGTATTGATATGTTTGCAAGTGAAACTTTGTGTGTAGGGAAGAAGAATGAAAAGGAAAATGTGGAAATCCTTGTTCAAAAGGATAAAGAAGAGGAAAGTGAAAAAATGATTAAGGATGATGAGTGTCCTTTGGAGGACTTGAAAGTAATGGAAAATGAAAGTGCAGCTAAGAATGAAGGTGAAGAAGATATGGCAATAGGAAATGGTGAAGAAAAGATTGAAGAGAAAGATGTAATGCATAATATGTTTCATTTTTATGGTGAAGATGAGAGTGGATTTTTTGTAGAAGAAAATATTTCAGCGGTAGAAAAGGAATGTCAAGTGTTGACAAAAGGTGGAGGGAAGATTGAAACAAAAGGTAATGAGGTGAAATCAGATTTTGATGAATGCTTTGATGAGGTTGAGAATGATATTGCAGCAAGTAGTGAGGAGGTAAAACCTTTTATTTTTAATTATTTTCATGATAAGTTGGATGATTTAGTGAATTCAAAGGAGATGGTTCAGTTAGAGATTGCTAGTGAAGTATGGAAGGTAGAAGATTTGTTTGGTATTGCAAAGTTTAGTTCGGGTGCATTTTGGAGGAGGTGGTCAGAATATGGTGCGTTGAATCCCAAAATATTGGAAGATATTGTGAGTTTCATTTAGTGGAGGTGGTTGGTTTATGGTGGAGCTGATTCCACATTGAAAATGTTGAGTGCAGAGAAGAATTGTTAGAGGAGAAGGATACTTGTTCCAACTAGGTGCTGGAAGAGGAGAAAGAAGAACAAATCAGAGGTACTAATTTTAGTAATGGAGTTTTGTGAGGGTTTTTTACAACCTAAAAGGATTGTTCTACCATTCAACACCATTTTGTGAGACCAACCTCACAATTTTTTTCTACCTTGGGTGTCTGATGCAAGAGCATCCATGGTAATTGGCAATCTTGTATCAGCAAAAAAAAGGTTTATTTTCAATTGAGAAATTTTGGATTGATGAAATAAATTAATTTTGGCTTGTATTACATGCTGAGGGATGGAAAATTATTTATCTAAATATAATTTAATTGTTAATTAAATTTATTTTGTAACTTTGCACATTGAAGTTGACTAGTGGGATGAAAAAGCAAAAAAAGTAGTTTAAAAAAAAAATTAATTACAAAATATTTGAGAGACAATATGAGACATTGGGAATTGAATGGGGAGGTTTCTTCCCAACTTGGTGATGGATTTTTTCTAGAGAAGCTTTGGGAGCCTGTATTTGAAGATTATAGGCAATTTGGACTTGGTTTTGGTAGCCATTCTTGGCTAGATTATGTAGGTTGTTGTTGTAGGTGTGGATTTTCTTGGAGAAGGTGGAAAGGATGTTTTTTTGTAGGTATGAGGGTTTGAAGATAGTAATTTGAGGTAATTATATTTTTGTGCAAGACAAGGACAAATACAGGTTGAAGATTGCTACTACATGTTGTGGGTTGAGGTTGTATTTGAAGGGAAAGAGTTGTTTTTGATGTAGTTTTTTAATTTCCTATCATAGATCAGTTTGAGACTCATTTATATTGTTGTAAATCATTCCATGAGACTGATTTATTTGTTGTAATAATATTTCAAATGGTTTTGTATGAATTTCTATTGGAAAACTATGTTGAAGAAGTTGAATATAAAAGCTATGATCTTATTGCAGATTTTTGCACATTAGTTTTTATTCTTGTTATAGTGTTTTGATTTCAAATTTGAAAGGAGAGTATCCCTTTTCATCATTGGTGTAAATAAATTCTTGTACCTAGTTAATTCATTACTAGGGTATATAGGGGACGTATTTACATGTTAAGTTTACTTAGGTCTTAGGAAGCAATCTTTCTAGAAGGTGTTAGTTGTCATTAATTGTTATCTTATCTTTTGACTTGTAACACATGTGACCTAGGTAGTTGTGATAATTTGTCTCATATAATAAGATTAAGACACTTGTCATAATCTTGTTTAGTCTTGTTTCTCACCTTTTCTATATAACCAAGAGGTCTCCCATACTGTAAACAATGATTTTGGCACCTTTATGCTCTCTAACTCTTCTAGGGTTTTTCACCTAAAAGGAGAGAGATGGGCCAAAATGCTAATGTATACACTCAAGATTATTATAATGAGGGATTAAATGTGTCTAAATGTAATGTCCTAAGTTCAATAAACTAAAAAAGAAAGATGATTATTAATGTAAAACCTAAGAAATACAAAGTGTTGGAAAACACATTGTGATATGAAAACATGAACTAAATGACCTAGAAATGCAAATAAAACCAAATAGAGACTTGTAAGACAAAAAGTGTGCACCTAGAAGTGTGTTGCAAACTTGAAGCAACTTTGGAATTCTAGAAATTCTGATTTTTAAGCTTGATAAGACATTTGTGCCAGGTGAGGCGACTTAGTCCACTTTCGAAAAAATTATGGAAAACTGCACTGAAGTCCGTTTCGGCCAGATAGGTATCCAAATCTACAAAAAATTATAAAAAATAGGTTAAGTGGGACTAATTCACCACTAGTGGTAACTTAGTCCACTTTTGAATTTCTGAAAATTCGAAAGTGGAATTGGAAGCCCTAGGTCTGCACTCTAGTTTCCCATAGGTGTCTACTTTTGAAACTCTGATTTTTGAGCCTGAAGGTGACTTTTTGTTGTTATTTTGGTTAGGTCAAAAAATATATTTCTTCAACAAGTCTTCAACCTTTTCTTCAATGATCTTCAAACCCTTAAAGTGCCTAAATTTGCAAACACACAAAGAGAGAAGGAGAAAATATTGATTGTTAGGGCATGGGGGTTTGCCTTGGTCAAACCCCTTTTTAGGTAATTAAACCAAATGAAGAAATAATGTAATGAATCATGCACCAATGGATTTAATACCTTTCCATTATGTTTGGTCTTGATTTTCTGCAGCAAAACATGAAGAATCTACCCTTGAATGTCCTTGAAAGCTATCTTGATGACTTGCAATGATAAAAACCTAGCTTGCTTGACTTGAAAACATGATGAGTGATGAATGATAATGAGTTAGGATATTGAAAAATGAGGGTAAAACCCTTATTTATACACAATTATGCCTAAATTCCCAAAAATACCTCATCACAAGTCGACCTTAGGTCTTAAAGAATAAAAACCCGAAAGAAATTTGAATTAATTTTGATTTTTGTGCCACATGGGACTAAGTCGCCCAAGGTGGTGACTTAGTCCACCTGGGAAATTTTGAGTGGATGTTGGTGATTAAGATGTATTAAATGTTGTTTATCGGGTTCTTCTTCAACAAGACACTTAATTAAGGCCTATAAGTGCATAAAGGGGCCATTTAAAGCATAAGAAAGGTGTAAATATTGATGACAAGCCTAGGAAAGTGTGAATGTTTGTTACAAGACTTTACAACACTTTGAAATAGGTCTTGGTAAGGTTATTTAGGTGAATTATAACATTATGGTCCTAGAAAAGTGTGAAGATGTGTTACAACACCTTACAACACTCTTGCAAGACATCAATAAATGCATTTTATTCAATTTTCAAGGCCCAAGACCTAGTGTGGATGTGTAAATCACCTCACAACACCAAATCAAGGCCTCATTAAGTCTAATTTTTCATCAATTATTCCCATATCAAGCAAAGTATACACTTTTTGGCAACACACATATATTGTACACAACATTGAATCATATTTGCATAAGTGATAGGAATACAGTTTATTCTTGTCACATTCATATTCTCTTTGTGCTTTCCATTTGGCCTCTACATCTTAGTAGGCTATCTCCATAGCCAATTCTAACACAAGGCCTAAGAAGAAAGAAAAGAGAAAGAAGCCAGATGAGGAAGAACCTGAAGAGGAGGAAGAATTTGAGGATGAAGGCTCGTCTAAGCAAAAAATAAAGGGAAGAAGATATCAAAGGAGGGAGCAGAGAAAACTGCTCTAGTTACATATGAGCCTCTAGATTTTGGAGCCATTTTGAATGGAATTGTTAGCTTTGGTTTGTTGAATGATACAATGAAGCTACATCTAGATGGTCCTTTGGAAGATAAGAAGACTATTGAAAAGGTTTTCATTGAGTATATGCTCAAGTAGAACATAACCTTTATTGATTTATTAATAAAGCTTTGGATAGCCTAGCTGAGGCTTTGAGACAAAGAAGAGAAAGTGCTATCAAAGTTAATGAGGAGCTGAGAAAACAAGCAATAAACAAGGTCAAGGGTCCTCTATTTCCCCAATAGAGAATGAAAAGATTGTCCAAAAGCAAGCAAAAACACTCTACACAAAGAGAAATTTGCTCTTGAATGCTCAATTATGCTCTTGACAATAATATTTTCTCATAAAATTGATCTCATAAAGTGTGTTGTTTTTTAATTGATAAAAATACTATGCATTTATAGGTGTTTATCTAATTTCCCAAAAAATACATTCCAAAATCCAACAATTGCAAGTTAAATTTGAATCAATAAAATAACGCCAAAAACATATTTAAAAATGGGTTCTAGGACTTGAAGCAAGGGTGAATGGGTCATGTCCTATAAGTCTAAGACACACATTCTAGGGTGATTAAAATATTAATAGCATTAATTAAATTTCGGTTTCCCTTTCAAAAAATGGGGAAAATGAGGCTTTGAAATGCATAATTTAGAAAATTAGAAGCTTAATTAAGTCCAATAAATTAAGGGACCCAAACATAGTGTGAAATTGTAAAGGTATAAAATTTCCTACACTACAATGACAAGCTGGAAAAAAATTAAAATTCTAGAATAAAAGTGTAAATAGAATGTTACTAGCACACCCACCTATGCACATGGCACAACCACCCCTAAAGATTTCACAATCGCCTATGTAGATGCACAACTGCCTCTGTAGGATAGTTGTCAATTAGTAAGAAAGTTCACCTCTAAAGAAAATTAGCCATCCAAGTAGGTAGCAGGTATGCCCCTAAAGAATGTAGATCTGCCTCTAAAGGATTTAATATTATCAATGTACAGGTTTGCCCGTGTAGAAGTTAGGTTTGCCTTTGAAGCCTTCAAGTCTTCCTATCAAGGTGTAAGTCTTCCTTTGGATATTTTTAGTGTTGGAGGGGGTCAAAGCCGAAGCACATTTTCCCCTATGGAAGGTGCAACCACCTCTGTACACAGGCTTATCTGCTTGTGTAGTAGATCCACCCCTAAAGCTAAAACCTATAAGTGTTGCAAAACAAAAAAAACTACAAAAATAGATTAAAGGACCCGTAACGTGGGTCCCACCAGGTGTGCCAAAAATCTATGCAATGTTTTCTAACTATTAAAAATGCAAGGAAACAACTAAAATCAAGCAAAATTGAGAAACATAACAAACACTTAGTTAAGGGCTAGATGAAGGTAAAACCTACAATAAAACCCACAAAAATGCAGTCCAAGTTGAGCTTGATGTTGTGTTTACCCTCTGTATTTGAAGCTATGTGTGCTCACAATTGGATTTCAGCAGCATAACCCCTTGTATTTGTTCAATTTGGTAAAAAATAGCAAGGTTTTGGCTATGGTTGCAATGGAGATGTGTAAGCTTGAGTGCATGAGATGATTGTTGTGAATGAATGAGAAAAATGATTAAGTGTTTAGTCATTTGGGAGAGGGAAGAATAATGGATGGTGAGGATGAGAGCTTAGGGAGAGATCAAGGGCTGAGATGCCTTGAGGCATCTCAACCCACAAGGTGATGACACTTGTCACCACATGGGAGAATGAGATGGTGAGGTGGATGATGATGTGGAGGGTACTTGCAAGTACCTAAGGAATGGGGAAGATCTCCTCATAAAGGATTTTCTTGTCCACTTGTCCCAAATCATGGGGAGAGAGGACAAAAGATAATTAAAAATTCCCTAATAATCCTCATAGGGATGAGGATAGGAATTAAAAAATCCTTGGTGGGTGAGAAAGGAATCAGAAATTCTTCCAAAATCCTTGAGAAAATAAAATGGAATTTGAAATTCCATAGGAGGTATGGGTTAACTTCTCCAAAAGGAGAAAGTAATTAATGTGAGGGTTGACTTGGGATGTGCCATAAATGGCATAGGATTAGGTTAGGCTAATCAATGGTTTTAGGTTGTGCAAGCATAGGATTAGGCAAGTAATTAGGTGGGTAATGAAAATTAGGAGCCCACTTGCATTTTATGGAGGATGTGACACCCTCCTAATATTAGGAGTGTGCACATTTTAATAATAAGATTAGCAAGAAAATTAGGATTAGAAGTGGGTTATGGAGGATGTGACTAGGTGAGAAAATGGGAGGAGAGAATTAAATATTGAAATTTAATTATCATAAGGTAAATGACTAAATTAAATAAATTAGTCCATTTATTTAATTTGGAGAAGAAGAGGGATAATGGGGATAAAGTATTTAATTAAATGATTAAATACCTTAGAGGAATTTAAAGATAGTCAATATTAATTAAATAATAATATTATTATTTAATTAAAGTGGATAAGAGGATGAAATAGACAAAATAAAAGGTAAATTGATAAAATGAAAATGGTCAAATTTAGGTGTCTATAATATCATTTCATGATTATGAAGCTTTTAATTTAAAATTAATTAATTAATAAAAAAATATGTTCAATACTATACAAATTATGCATTTAAAAATAGACACATCATTTTGTAATGGGTTTTAATTTTGTCCAATGATTTAAAAAAATGCCAGTCGCATTACTAAAGTCAGTTTTACTCTTGTTGGTGTTATGACATTATATTGCAGATCAAGGCTTGAAGTTGAGTTCCCAAGTCTATTTCAAGGCTAAAACCAAAATAAAAGTATGGGTGTGAACTTTTAGCTTTGCATAACACATAATCACTACAAATATGTATGCATTCTAAAATATAATGTGTATATGTTTAGAAATGTATGTATTCTAAAATATAATGCATACATATTTAGAAAGGCTTACCCATTTCTAAAATAGTCCTTGTCAACTTCTCAAAATGAGTATGTGTTCCTAAATATCCACACATTTATAGTGGGTACCTGTTTAGGAATGGATGCTTGAACCTAAATTGGTATCCATTTTAAACATGTACCTACGTTCAAAATCTTGTTCCTAAATGTGTATGCATTTTTATGAAATAATATGTGTTTGTTAGAAACCAAGATCCCGGTTGCAAACCGGTGCTACGGAAGAGAAAATCGAGCAGAGAGGTTGCAAAGAGGATGTGCAACATAATATTATTAATTCAAAAATATTACAAGAGAGAAAATTTGCTTTATAAAGAAAAGATGCATAAACCTAATCTTATCTTGAGCAACAAGATAGCTCAACAAGATAAGGATAGAGCCTATAACTTAGGAATTAAATAAAGCCTAAGTAAACTTATGCAAATGTGTAATTAAATATTAATTACACTAACACCCCCATAAGTGCAACTTAGGGAG
The DNA here is from genome assembly GCA_007258455.2 of Sequoia sempervirens. NCBI lineage: Eukaryota > Viridiplantae > Streptophyta > Pinopsida > Cupressales > Cupressaceae > Sequoia > Sequoia sempervirens. Next base: position 14,334 of record VDFB02173452.1, read on the forward strand.
AAGCATATTATTATGCAAATATGAACCCCGACAACAAAGCCTGATCAGGTACTCATGTATAAATGCAAAGAGAGAGAAAACCCCCCCTCAGTGAGATGAACTACTACGAAGAATCACTGGAAGAACTCTGAAGAAGCAACATTGGAACCCCAAATCCGGCAAGCAAGGAAAGATAATTCTGTCTACAATTGAAACCAAAAAATGGAATCACAAATGCAACAGTAGACCCAATGCCAAGGAACACTGGAAACTCACAAACTGGATCAACCCTGGGATCTGTAAGCAATAGTAGATGAAAGGATGAATGGACCCATAATGATGACAAATCTGGAAGTTGTGTCTCACGAAGCCAATGCCAAACTAAAACTAAAACTGCCCATAGGATGAGTACCATCAAGATTCTGGAACATTAACCATAAAAGCATGGCCTTCAAATGAGAAAAATCTGAGCCAATGCGGATCAAGAACTATAAAATCCCAATGTGAAGTGTGAATTGAAACAAACCAACGATGTGTCCAGCTAAACAAGAAAGAAGTTAAAAGGAGACAACATGAAACCAGACAAACTCATGTGAGTTGTCACCAATACATATAATGGATGCAAGAACCCCCCTTAATGGAACTTTATATCAGTTCATTATTACAATACCCAATGATTGCAGAAGGAGAGAATGCAAAACTATAGAAACATAAG
>VDFB02173453.1:0-23684 GCA_007258455.2 Sequoia sempervirens
GAAGTTCCCACTTAGGAAATTAGTAAAAAATCAAATATTCATTAAAAAATTATCAGAAAAATCGTGCATCAACTAGATACTGTTAGCTAACTTCTTACCGTAGCGATTTTAAAAATACTACAAAAAATTTCACCGTGCTAGGGTTGTACAAGAGTTGCTATGTTATGTTTTTCTAACAAAAACAACACCAATTTGTGTACGTCCCTCTTTTGAACCCCTTAATCTCAACCATTTTCAAAATAAATTAGTAGTTTAGAAAGTAGACTCGGAGCACTTCGATCCTTGTTTTTGTTCCATCTCAAAATTTTGAGTGTAACTATCCTCAATTTCACATCCAAGGTCAGTATTTCTTGATTTCGGAAAAAAAGTGGCCACTTAAGCCCCCTTTTTGGGAACCATCTTGGTGCACTTACCCATCCCATCAATCTCAATCATTGTAGAAATAAATTCTAACATGTAGATCTATGTGTAGACACCTAAAGTTAACATCCCATAAATCCCAACCATGTCTCCTATAATTGATCATTCACATTTGACCAATTACCCTATTTCACTCTCAATATCATTCAAATAATATCTTTATTATTTAATTATTATTTTTTTATTCATTTTCTTCACCTAAAACCATTAATTTCTATAATTGCTAAGGTCTAATTCTTGGTAAATAATAATTCAATATTTATTTATATAATTTGTCATTTTATTCTCTTTTGATTGTACCACTTAAATCGCCCTCTACCACCTTACCTTCTTCTAATCATTTGCACATGGATCTAAACAATTATTAACCAACGTTTGACTCACCCAAGTCCTCATGTAATTCCATATGTCATAGCTTGTACATGCATGACATGTAACATGAGGTACTTGGGCATGGGGCAAATTTTCTATTCCTCATAAATCCAAATTTTGAATTCACCCCATGTACTTGGAGTATGGGAACACTCCAAATCTCCCCTTCTTGAGATCCTTTTTTGTAAAGTAAAAAATGGATCCTAGTCCTAACAAGTAAATTAACCAGGATCAATTCCTTTTCTTGCTCTACATTAGAACACAAACCAACTAGGGTTTGATGATTGGCTAGGTACCACAAGGGAGAGCCAATCTGCTAGGGTTTGGTTCTTTTGAGTTGCCAAGAGGAGAAATTTGATGCAAAATTTAATTGACCTATTTGACATAAACCCTAGATTTGAAAATGTAATTTATCACATAGACGAAAACAAAAATTGATGAAACAGTTGGGGCGGGGGGCCTAGCTCGATTGGCTAAAGCTTCTTGTTGCAGGCAAGAGGACACGAGGTCTAGTCTCCCCCCAAACCCATGGTACTGGAGGTCCTGTCGTGCCAGCACCATCGATCATGTGAAAAAAGTTTATGAGGTGCACTGCAGTTTATAGGGGGCGGATACTCAACCAATTCCTGCAGTCTAAATTTTTTTTTAACGAAACATTTACATATTTGAGAAGGGTGGGTATCTATGCACTTACCATAAAAATCTAAACCCAAATTTGGGGGTCAAGGGTGAGGGTTTACAAACTTCAAATGATATGTTATAGTCTGTATTGTGTTTTCTTGTAGCCTTATGTTGGTCTGAAACCATCGGATCTGACACATGAACACATGAAAAGAGAGGGGAAGGTTGTGTTGTATAGGGGCTTGCCTAAGTCAAACCCCATTTTATTGTTTTCACCTCCATAGACAAAAAATGATGATGATAAAGAGGACTTACCCTAGGCCGGGTAGAGGCCAAACAAACAATAATTGATTATAAAGAATGATAATGGATAATGTTACCTTGGGTATGAAATATTTGTTGAAGTGATTTCCACATTATAAGTTGCCACTAAAGGTTGTTTGATGGATGCTTGAATTGCTTGAAGACGTGCAAGAGCTTAGTCCACAAAACACAATAGATTTTTATAGCTAGCATATAGAGGATAACTCATATCATCTTCATAATAAGAGCATAATAGTGCATGATTGATCATAATATCTTCTTGTTCATAATACTTCCTAATGTTCAAATGAGAGGGAAATTTTTTTATATATACATCCAATTGATCTTTTTGATTATAGGTTGACATGGGATCCTTTTTAAATCTCCAAGGACCAACAAAAAAATATTAAAATTTAAAATAGATCACCCTTAGTTCAAGGGTGCCCACACCCTTGACCAGGTGCTTTTGGCCCAAATTTGTCAGGATGTTGGGTATTTTAATATATTTTCCTAATTTGGCTTCGAAATGAGTAAATTATTAATATAATTGATGCTATAGGAAAATAGGGTGTCAATATAGTGTGAAATTGTCAAGGGTAATATTTTTATGATGCTACATTTAGCTCCCACTTTAGTGAGAATATGATCTTACATTCATGCTCACACTAAAGGAATAGAGAAGATATATTTATTTTATCAAAATAATGAAGAGATCTAGGATACCACTAAGTTGAGAGGTTTGCTAGCCCCCAACTTAGGATTCCATCAATCCACAATGTTAAGACAACATGAAGTAGATATTATTGCATGTAAGATAAGGAAAGATACAATCATACATAAAGCACTTAATGAGAAGTCAATGGACTGCACATAAAAGAATACACTAAGCATACATAAAGCAAACATGATGCATACAATAAATACACAAAGCAAACACAAAATTATACATGGAGAAAACACTTAAAATACATGAAGAAAACATGCCAAATACATGAAGAAAACACGTAAAGTACATGAGGAAAACATAATACACACATGTAAAGAAAATATAACATGCACATGAAAAATAGAAGAACAAATGTTAGTACACAGAACTAAATATCTGAGATATCAAGGTAAGGAGACCTTAGTATGTAAGGTTGTCTCAATAACCAAGCATCACCCATCCAATGCATAACATACACATCTAAAATTCTAACATATAAATAAAAGTTCTCACAAGGATACACAGATCCATTGGCTAGCAAGTTGTGTTATGCTAGGTGTCCATGTAAAATGCTCAAATTCACATGTCAACAAGCTCCATTATGCTAGGCTTGTGGATTGTTTGGAAATCAAGCTTCAAGGATCACATAAATGTTTAACATCATGGGAGACAAATTTGATAATCATGTCATAGGGGAAAGTTTGATAACCACACCTCAGGAGGTGTTATTATAATTTGGATAGAGGTGGATTTCATAACACAACTTTTTTTGTATCCATTTGAAGATACCAATGAAATGGATAGAGTGATATACCCCCCTTAAAATGTTAGCATACTTATTATGTTGATATTTTAAGGAAAAATGAGGAAGAGGGGATCGTTAAGAAGGAATCACACCTCCCAAAGTTAGCTATCCTTCCCCCCCAAGTGTATATAGGCAAGTGCAACCATGCTTCAAACTATCATGTTGCTATCATATATGAAATATGGTTGCACATAAGATTGTACCACCATGAATGGTAATGAGAAAACACATGGAGCTACAAATGCCACATAGTGAGGAGCAACACAAATAGAGGAGAGAGTTTATCATTTTGCATGAATAGGTGCCTCAAAACATGGAAGAGTGATAGCACCATAATCGGGAAGATTTTATATTTTATTGTTTAAAACCTGACATTCATTGGTGGAATGGCCATGCAGTTAATGATACACACAAAAAGAGTGATTTTTATGAAACTTATTACATGTTGGAGGAGGAAGAGTAATCAAGATGACTTTAAGAAGCCTTAATAAAATATGATCTTGCTCAAATAGGGGATAAGGAGTGGGAGACAATCCTTTCTCATGTGAAGAAAAGTTTTCTTGCTTACCACATGAGGTTATAAATGTGGTAGATGATGGAGGATGAGATGTATTTGAGGGATAAGGTTGGAAATGTATAAACCCCTTTTAGCAAGGTACGACATGTAGACTTTACATGATCCTTAGCTCCTTGTTCCCTATTTTCATTATATCTAATTTTAGAAAGAATTTTAAATCCAATCCCATAACATTTTTCTAACTCAAATGGAGGAGGAGGAGTCTTGTTTAAATGATTACATGGGAATAATTTATTCTTTTGCAAGAATACAAATCCTTTTTAGGTGTTGATATTTTAGGAATAGGAGGATCTTTGTTAGATATAGCCAACACACGAGCAAAAAAGCTATTTAGAGCCCCTGGTATGTTGATGTTGAAGTAGAAATTATAATTTTGGGTGATCCCACAATAATGGGTTACACTTTTTGGTCAAACTTGACATTGAAATCAACATTTTTCACCATATCTTCACTTTCTTACACCTACAGCAACTAAAACATTAAGAATTTGAAGATTAAGCAAACTAGTGATTTGTGAGATTTTATGTGTAGATTCTAATTATATATTTTTTTAAAAATTACAAATAAATTGTGAATCCTTTTATGTAATTTTTAATAACTTATTTTTTCTACTAAACAACATTTTTAAACAGTGATATTTACTTTGTAACGCATTTTTTTTTCATAGAAATGATACAATTCTAATTTTTAAAATACAGTTTTTTCACACCAATATCTAGTGCATGGATATTTTTTCATTATTTTTTATTGCATATTTTTTAATTAATTTTCTAAGTTAGAATAATTATAATTTGGACAGAGGTGTATTTTGTAACACATAACTTTTTTGTATGCATTTGAATTAACTCATTCCTTTTTTGTTGGAATAAGGACATCAATACCTAGTGAACATGTATTTTTTAGATTTTTTTTCTCTATTTTCCTTTTTTTTGTATGTGTGAAACAAAGACCTTGATGTTTGAATTGAAAAACCTACATTCACAAGAAGTAAAAAAAAATATAATAATCAAATTAAATATATTTAAAATTATACTTTTTGGAAAGCTTATAATAAGATTTTACATACAAAACATAAATTTTAAATGAATCCATTCGATCCCCCAAAAGGTAAATCAAAAGTGGTTTTTTATCAGCATTTTGATAGATGTAGAGGAGACTCCAATATAGGTATGGTTTAAAACTAGCGGGGTTCTATCCAAGGGGGTTCGATCTAAGGGGGTTTGATCGAACACTCTTTAATTAAAATTCTTTAAATGGAAAATTTCAAGGCTTAAATCATTATATTTTCTAAAATTATGTGATTTTGAACAGGAAAAAATCAGGATGTCCTAGAAAGTGTAACCCATTATTATGGAAGCAGAGTATCATGATCATGGGATGATAATGTTTGTGGTTTTGTTGATGTAGAAGGAGTACTAGATTGAGAAAATGAAACAAATGATTCCTTAAGTTTAGATTGTGAGGTTTTGTGCTCTCCCACAAAGGAGGGTGTAAAATCTAATAAACCCCAGTTGTCACCAAAACATGTACTTGAAGATGAAGCATTATTTTGGTCATTATTTATAGTTTGAGAAGAAGAATGACAAGATTGTGTTAACTTACCAAAACAACCTTTGGATATTTTGGTTTTGATGGCGAGATTTTATACACCCCAATGAAAGTGGGTGTAAAATATAACGAACCCCAATCATCACCAAAGAGCACATTCATAGTATCATTATCATTGGAAGGTACTAGTTCAACTTTTGAAGATGGAATCAAAGCACTAAGAGAGTTGGAAATTGTTATATTAAGCTTTGGCATGTAAATAACTTTCTTTATCTACTTTAATCATAGATATCTTGTTATTATATTCATATTTCATTATACAATGAAGAGTAGACGAGACTCCCTTCCTGGCATGAATCCATGGTCTACTAAGAAGAAGATTATATGAACTAGAGGATTAGGTATGACATGGATAAGGGTAGGAAAAACCATCAATCCTACCTTAATGGGTAGTGTGATTGTACCCAACTTGGTTTCTTACCCACGTTATCAAAGCCACAAATATAGAGATAATCAATTTTTACGAGACTTATCCAAACCCATTCTATGTAATAGGTCAATACTACAAAGATTAAGACCTAATCCATTATCAATTAGAGTATTTCTAATTCCCTTATCCTCAATGTAGACAACAATCATGAGAGAATCATTTTGGTAAATTGGATTTCAAGAGGAGGTAATTCATGTTGGGGGAAAGTGGTATCCAAGTTTGTTGTCTTCATACCATTAATAATGTTGCTACATCATTTAGTTTGATAGAAGGTGGTACAAAAATATTATGTAAAGCTTCTTGGAGCATACCATGGTATGTAGGTGAATTTTGAATTAAGTCCCAAAGAGAGATCTTAGCTAGAGTATTACAAAGTTTCTCAACAAGATCATACTCTTTGCCCATATGTTGAGGAAGATGAGGTGCGGGGGGAAGATATGGTTGAGGAAATACAATGGAGGATTGTGTTTGTTTTGGTTTTTTTTTTATTTTGAGTGTTATGTGTGAGAAATTGCATGATAATATGGTTGCTGCGACATATTTTGGTGTGTATAGTTTTTTTAAGAGATATTTTGTAAAGTTTAAGATGTGACTAGGAGTTTAGACTAGTTTGAAGGAGGTCTAATAAAATTTGAGAGAAGATATAGCTTGAGTTTGAGGTGCATGAGGAGGACAAATGGTAAGCTTTGGTTGAGGATATATTTTGGAAAACATCTTGAAAAGATACAAAATTTAGGCAAGAAACGTTGTTTGGTTGTTATCCCCAAGGGAGAACCAAGTAGGTTGGCTAGGATTTTGATCAGTTTTGGTGGAAGAAATAATATTTTTTAGGAAAACGCAATGAATTAGGTGAATTAGGGCCAAAATGGAAATATATAATAGAATTTGGGAGTTTAGGACAAACTTCTAAAAATAAGAACTAGATCTGAACAAAGGTCATCTAAGCAAGGTTTCACATAGAAATTTGAGGTGAAATTGACTAGTTAGGGGTGTGGGCTCCCTAGACTGCAAATTGAGGTTTTTAGAATCTCATAACATGTACAAGTGTGTAATAGTTTGAAGGCCTTTTTCTGTGAAAACCCAGGTTTAAGAACTGATAGAGTTAAAAAAAATTAATATGCCCTAATTTGATGATTAGAGGTGCATGAAGGCATAAATGGTGGATTTTAAGCATTCAAAGGAGCTAATGGATGAAATAAGTTAGGCAAATGAGTGCCCTCAGGAGGTAGAAGGTAGGAGAAAGCATTGGTAAAACAAATATGTCAATAAAATGGTGGAAATATGTATTTAGGATTATTTTTAGGCTTCCACAAAGAGGATATCGTGGCATTAAAGGCTAAGTGTTCGAGCGTTACTCATATAATATTTTTTAATAAAAAATTTAATAATCTAATTAGATCTTGAAAAGACAATTTTAATTAATTTATAATATGTAGCAAAGAAAGCCTCACAAAAATTATGGAATCTACATTTTTCTACATATGTAATGGTGAAATTTACAAACCCATGTCACTTCCTAGTTAGTTTTATGTTTATTTTGAGGTAATGTCTTGGTACATGTGTATAGTGACAAATGACATAATTTGGCATGAAGTTGGTCTCATTTTCCTAGGATTTTTATCCATGTACACACACATTTGTATACACCAATCTATATCTTATACATTTACACACACTATTACACATTCACTTTATTTGCATATGTATCATACCTATCTAGATGCAACTACCTTCAATTAACTATTTGTCACCTACATTTGATTATTATCCCTTCTAGGATAATTCTATGGTCACAAGGGCAACCTCAAGGTCATGAAATTGTCCTTTTCCAATTTAAAATTTAAAATTCAACTTTGTTCAATTGGCCCTCTTCATCCCTCTACCTTAATCTAATTAAGTACACATTTGACATAATTTGAGGTTATGTACTAGTATTTAAAGAAATTTAGTGTATTCATCCTAATAAAGCAAGTGTCCCATCTCTTGATCAAGAATTCTAAATTATTGGAGTAATCATAAGGAACATACTTTGCTTTCGTGCAATAAAAAATAAATAAAGAATTTGCATACTTAGGTACTTGCCTACTTTTTTCAATATTTCTCAAATTTAGGGATTTGGTCATGTGACATAAAAAAATTCATTTAAGACATTTCAAAGTATACTCAAGTTTCCAAACATTCAAGAATAATAGAATAGAAGAAGGTTACATATTAGGTGAAGTTATAGAGAATAACACTATTGATCATTGGGATGAATTTGGAGATTAAGTACAAATCAATTTGTCTCAAAAAAGTGAACTTATTCTCTAATAGAATAGAGACCCTCCACAAACTTCCAAATAATTTACTAAGAAAGAGGTATTATTTCAAAATTTGATATTAAGAAAGGTTTTTAAATATTATTTATTTTATCTTATTTTTTAATTACCAAATTAAGTATCATTATACTCTATTTAATTTAATTTTCAAAATATAAATATCAATTTACCAATTTCTCAATTACATTAAATTAATCTAAACTAAATATATTTATTTAAATTAATTTAATTAACCTAAATTAACTTATATATATAATTTCCTTTACAGTAATTTTTACTGCATTCACTTTCACGCATCCATGCCTAGTCAAAGTGCAAATCAATACTCTTAAAATTTCCATGGCTAGGCATCCACCACATTCCAAGCAGGTTATGTTACTACACTTATGGATGAGTGCATCTTACTCCAATTCTGTGGGTATTTTTGAGTTTAGTTCATTGTTCCTTAGCTTTATGGATTCGCTTCTTTTTATCTAATTAAAACCATCTTCTTTGAAACATGTAAAAGGATTCTTATGATTACAAAAATTCATGCAACATGAAGCACTGCCAAAGCTGCTGTAGAAATACAAACTTTAAGCTCTAATCAAATCAACAAACAAAAAGTTGGTACAACTTTATAAGCACCAACTGAACCTACCAAACTGACATCTAGACTTACAAACTTTCTTAGTTGACACTATCCTTACAAACAAGTTGTATTTCAGCTTGAAACAACACTGTATCATAACTTATTCCTAGATGCACATTATAGCACAAAATAATACTTTAGTAGTACAGGAAGACTCCATATAGCTCCGGTTTTCTGTATGAATGATTATGATTTTAGACCAAGGCCTTTGCGGGTAGGACCAACGAACAAATCTTTGGATTTTATCATGCCGGGAATGCGGCCACAGAATGTTCCAAAGGGGAATTGCCCCATTGCTATGTTTCTTCCCAAAGTCACAATGGCCATATCTGGACTTGCTTTGTAGGTGCTCAATTTACTCTCCTTGGGATTTTTGGACAGCTTCTTGATGTTCTCTGCAATTACTTGAGCATGCTTCTGTGCACACATTCCTTGCTTCAATTCCTGGAACATCACACCAATTTGTAAGGTTAGAAATCCAACACCCCAATTACTTCCAAGTAGTAGCTAAAGAGAAAAATCTAAAAGGAACATTAGAAGTCAATTAAAAAACAAATGTAAAATTTGTACATTCTAGAGAGACTTTGGACTAAATCATTCTTGTAAGAAAACACTTCAAGAATATGTAACATGTCCAAAAGAAATGTGCACCAATCTCATTGAAAAGAAAGAATGAGGGAAGTTTTGTTGCCAATTGAACCTGGACTTCCCTGCTCCCAAAGTTTCAGTTCATTAATCTCTCTATTGTCTTATGCACATCTAAAACTGATAAGTAAAAACTGCATACCAATTAGGAGAGGAGAAATAATAGAATTTCCACATACCTTGACATTAATAACATCTCCAGCTGCAAACACATTAGTTGTTCCTTCAACTCGCAGGGAGCTATCCACCTTAATTTGGCCTCGTCCATCTACAGCATTTCCAAACACTGAATCCTTCATCCAGGAAGATCCTAACCTCTTACCAATGCACACAAAATGGCAATCTGCATGGATGGTCTTTCCGCTGCTTGTGGTAAAGCTTGTTGTGGTCTCAGTAATGCTGTTAAGATCAATACGCTCATTGAAGTGCACTTCCACCTCCTTCTTTTTCAAGAAGGCCAGAGTCTTTCTTGAGGCCTTTTCCCCCACAAATTCAAGAAGCCTGGACCCAGCGTGCAAAAGGATAACCTTTTTCTGTGGAAAGTCCACTGCTATCTCCCCAGCCAGCTCCACTCCAGTGGGCCCTCCTCCAATTATCAAAATTGTTTTGGCATCCTTAATCTTCTTGTTGTCTGAAAAAACACAAACGTCAACTCTAATTCATCCACTTGATATCAGTTCTACTAAACTATCTTAATAAGTTTGTCATATTAGAAAAGGAAAAACAACAGATTGTCAACTGTTTGATGAATAATTTATAAAAAAATAGTCAGCCTTTCACCAGAGAGTCCACTACCAATTTTTAAAATTTGATATACTATTGGCTTCACTCTTCATTTCCATAAAGATGATTCGGTATAGAAATCTGAAACGTACACTAAATCTGTTATGCAATTGATTCTTCCACAATCTAATTCTTATTTATTGATTAAAAGGATGTTACAGCAAATTATTAGGTTATAAAATATTAAATTAAGTATGAGGCAGTGATACCCTCGTTAAAATGTAAATAGGATTGAAATTAACCCACTTTTCTGCAGTACTTTGTCAATACTAAAGCATATATCTTTATATAGGGGTGTTGATTGTATAAATAAGAAAACTATTGGTAATATGAACAGGAATTAAACAGTTTAATATATAAATAAAAAATTGTTGACCATACAATAACCTTACCAATCTTTTTATTATCTTTATTTACATACTAAAATAATAATAATTTTTTTTTTTAAATTAAAAAAATTAAATTTAACTCTTTACAATATAATATTTCATCTTTTATTTTAAAAAAATTGAAAAAAATCAGATTTAACTCATTTTATTTTTACTATTTAAAAAAATATTTATATAACTTCCATACTAATCTCTTTAATTAATATCAACTACACCTTTAAATTACTGTATATTTCTCCTCAGCATATCTTAAACAATAAGTTTTCTTTGTATCTTACAAAATTATGTTAAATATTTTTTAATCATCTACTGAACTCACAACCCACTTGCCACTCTATAATTTAAAAAAAAATTAAACATTTTAATAAACACGGTCAATGTTGTGCCTCAGTAGGTTTAAGTAATAGAAATATGGAAGAATTTATTAATCTATTATCTTAAACCTCCATAAGTAATATATCGTGATTCTCTTTTTTCAAAAATAAAAAATAAAAAATTATATCTATTTTTTTTATAATAAATTGTATTATTAATCCACTAGTATACCAAACTATTATATTTTAAAATAGTCAAATATGAAAAACATATTATCTTTATTAAAACAATAAAGAATCAATTTCAAGAATTTTAAGTATTTTCAATTAGAATTTTTCTTTTCTATGATTTGTATAAAACTGTACAAAATCTAATCCAGACATAACCCTAACCCTTAGAGTTAGGGTTAACATAAGAGTTAGGGTTATGTCGATTAAATTTTGTAAACTTTCTAATTCAAAAAAATTTAATCTTTAACAATTGAATATTTTTGAATTAGATTTTGTAAGCTTTATAATTCAGAAATTTGTAATCTAACATCATAATTTTTTTTTAAATAATTATCTTTAATATTTTGTTTATTTTATTTTACAATAAAAATAATAAATACAGCCATACGACCATCAAATTTAAGCAGAAACAAACTTTTAAAGTACAAAGATGCTTAACAGTAAAGATGCGCATAATATATGTACCTGCTTGAAATTGCCTGAGTCTGTCTGCTTTAGTGCGAGGGCCATCATAGGCAGTGCCAGTGGCGAGCACCAGATAATCAAACTTCACACGTTCTCCCGAGGCAGTCACCACGGCCTCCTCTGTAGCATTTGTTACAGCAGAAGTTATAAGCTTTGTCTTCTTTAAATACTCGTGGTGCAGAAACACAGATCTCTCTCCAAAGCTTGGCTCTACCATGCACCTCAATTTCGCCCATGGGATCTCAAAATACTCCTTCCTGTTATACATTAATCATTATAAGCTCAAGCTTTACATTTATTTTTTCTCAGTCAAATAGAAAACCTCTGCTATAATTAAAAGGAAATAAAAGCATACGGATCGATTAGCGTAACATCGGCGTGGTTTTCCAACGCCTTCACAGTGGTGGCGCCTGCAATTCCACCTCCGACGACCACCACGCGCTTCCTCTGCACTGTTGCCATGGCAGATACTCACTGTGTATACTTCTTAGACCGATATTTATATATTGCGGCCGTTACTAAGAATGGATACATTGTTGTAAATGATAATGGGGCTTAAATAACGCCTGCAAGGTCGGAAACGCGTGGAGCGGTGTGCTCATGTTGTCAGCCATAATATGACCATGACTTCCAATACTCCCCCTCGGTCGTAAATGGAAATTGCCAGCTAGCTGTGGGAAAAAAAATTAAATGCTTTTTAACGTTGGGGGGAATATGCTTTTGTTTTTGTCTTGCTTCCTCTATTTCGTTTGAAAGATTCTCGGAAACTGTAAACCCTCCGTCTAAAATGGTGGAATTCTTGTGGACAAACCTCCTACCTATACAAATATAACGATAAATAAGAATGTTTATTTATGTTATTGTTAGAGAGATGATATCATAGAGTGCATGATTCAAAATATTGATGTACAAACATTACACAATTATAAGAAGAATTGACTCGTTTTATGTTATGATCTTTTGCTTACATTCTCATGTTCTTACATTTTAAAATTTCATTTTATTCAATGTTTGTTATGCATTTTTTATTCTCATTTCAACTTGTACATTATACTTCATGTTTAATTTTCTTGATTTGGGAGGGACCTTCTCTTTTTTATATTTGGGTGGACTATAATTTTCTATGCCACTTTTTCATGATTTGCTTATTCATTATTTGATGCCAATGTCTTCCTATGTTCCATGCTTGGTAATTATGTTTTCATATGTTCTTTATTACCTTATATAATCCTATGTTACACATTTATGATGTCTTTGCACGTCTTATGTTCCATGTTTATGATGTTTGATGTTTATTTATATATCACATGGTTAATATGAGGTTTCTAAGCTTCTTGTGTTATATATTATGCTATCATATTTATGCTCAATTGTTTATCTTATACTCATATGCCTACATGTGTATGATCTTTATCATGCTTATTGAATGTGATTGGAGCATTACTAATTTAGGATTGGAACATAACTAAAGTGGGATTCCAAAACATTGGTGTTTGTTGTAGTGTAGCATCTTTATTTCAAATTCCTAGGTATTCCATCTTCCACTATTGTATGTGAGGCTCTCCTTGCCCTTCTTATCATTAATCAAAATTATTTGGCTAACCTCTCCACCCAAAAAGTTGTCAACTAAATCTAGATTAGACATTTTGTACATGAATTTGTCAAGGAACTCTATTGGCAATCAAAGTTGTGGTGACATTCCTCAAGGTGAAGTCGGCGCTTCTAGCAATAATGTCCATGACAAAGCACATGACGACTCCTTTAGTAGTCTATGGTATTCGCTTTACACTAAGCTTTGTGTCAAATGAAGTGTCTCAAATAGATAGCTCTTTTTTTAGAATAACATTTATCAAATTTGACCTTTTGTTCTTGTTTCAATCAATTGTTTTTTAGTTTAAGTGAGAATAATATAAATAACTTCAATGTCTCTTAAAAACTATTATAGCATTATGTCCATAAGATTATACATATGATTTTAGTAAGTGATGATTAGAAATAAGGAATTGGAGCCCCATAATAAGCTAACAAATGAAAGAGGAGAAAAAACTCCACTATTCTCCACTAGTAAAATGATTAGTACTCCCTTGACCTTAATTCATGTGAATCTAATTTTCCCTTGGTATATATATATTTTAAAATGGAAACTGTGGGCTCGTACCTTCCCCGACAGACACAACAAAGAAACGAATATTTTGGCTTGTGTAAACGGAAGAATCTTTCGCAGCCCACCAGTTCATCTGGATTCTTCTTTTTTGACTTTCACAAATATTAAATTATTATTAACTTTATCCATGCCGAAAATTTCGTTATTGCGCCCACATGGCTAAGTCAAAGTCGTAATGTACAATCCATCATTATCTATAGATGATTCTAGACTTCTCTTTTCTGGCACTGTCTATGCAGGAGATAATTTGCACCGCATGGCATGGATGCCCATCCGCTGCCATCCCTCGTTTCTCTCGCCCTCGTGCAACACAGACCTGTCCTCCCTGTCCTGCAACTAACGGTTTCGTGCTGTGTTTTGCCGTGCCCCAGTTTTGGGGTTTGTGCCGCCGCCCTTTGCAATATATAATATTAAAATTATATAAGTTACAGCGCTGGAAATTTTTACAGTTTTTTTTTAATTTTTAATTTTTTTAAAATTTGTTTATTTTTATTATCATTTCTATCTATATTATTTAACTATAATTTTAAAATTATAAAAAATATTTAAAATATTAATAAAATTTTATTTTAAAGTAAAATAAGTATAAATACATAGTATAAAAAGTATTTAAATTTTAAAAAAAAAATTATTAAATTAATTTAAATATTAAATTTTGATATTTTTAATATAAATCAATACTATAAATTTTAATAAAAAATAAGTTTTAATTTTTAATTTTTAAATTTTATTAGTAAATATTTAAGATAAAATAAGATTGAAAGTAAAAATATTTAAATTTAATATTAAATAAGAATCTTGTATATATTGTTTCTATTAATTTATTTTAAATATTAGATGTTAATGTGTTTACTATAATTTGATATTTTAAATTTTGATTAAAAAAAATTAATTTCTAAATTTTTAATTTGAAAGATAATAAATCAACAAAGAATGTATTTAAGAATGTCATAATTAATTAACTCATTGCAACTTTAATTGAACGATAAACTAATTAACACCAAACCCTAATTGAACTCTAACCCTAATTGGAACCCTTATTATAACCCCAAGTTTTATCTGAGATAACCCTAACCTTAATTTAATTCTAACCCGAAACTTTGTCCTAGAATTCTAACTCTAACTCTAACCCTAAACCTAAGTAAACCCTAACCCTAATCCTAATTAAAAGTTCAATCCTAACTATAATACTAATTTTAACCCTAATTGAACTCTAACCCTAATTGGACATAAAACTTAGTCACCCAAAAATCACTTTAACTTAGTCACTCTGATTTTTTAAACAATAGTAGAAGATAATTCCAATTGACATGTAGCCTCAAGAAAGATCTTTAGAATATCTTCTTGTTCTATCAATATTACCAATAAAGAAAATACCACTTTGACTTAGTCACTCCCAACACCTACTTCCTAAATGGTCACTAGGATGCACAAATATTAAATTACACATAGATAAACAATAAATTACACATAGTTAAACATGCCACACACTTCTATATTAAACATGCCTTAAGAATCTTAATAAATGTATCCAAAATAATCTTAATAAATGTATCCAAAATAAAATTATGTAATTTTGATAATGATACATATGGTTCTCTAGCAATAGTAACAACTTCACCCCTTTTAAACCTATTTAATATACTAATATAACATATAAGGAACTTATTGACATTATTGAATCTATGGAAAACCAAGTAATACATGGAACTCATCCAAAGTAAGAAATATATGATATTTCAAGTTGATCTTCTTTCAAAAAATCTACCAAAAGTAAAATAAAGAAACCCATTGGCATAGTTGGCATTCCATTAGTTATCTTAAAGGAAACAATTGAATACTCATATTATAGCTATTAAAATGATGATTAAGTATTTTTTGAGTATATGTTAAATTGACAAGTAAGATCAATAAGAACACTCTTAATTGGTTTGTAACAAACATAAGATCTAGCATATAAAGGACCATAATAACCATTCACAAGTATCTCATCAAGTGAAAATGTACTAATTGTCATAGAAGAAGATGTAGAATTATTCTAATCATCATTAAGCATGCCCTCTTGAAACATGTTTTGGTATCAAAATGAAAGCTCACAAGTTAAGATTTGTGACAAAATGCATTCCCACTACTTTCTCTTCTTACTCATTTATCAATACAAGAGAAGGGGCAAGTTTGTTTTAACCCAACATCATTTTCCACTACCAAAGTAAGGGTTTAAAAAAAATATAACTCAAATGTAAGGGTTTGTTTTAAAATTTACATTCACAATTTTAGATGATATATATTTACAATTTTGAATGATAAAAATAGACTTTAAAATTTAATGATTATTGATTTTAGTTAATGAAATTGACTTAAGAGTTTTAAAAAAATTAATAAGAAATTTAATAAAAATGCTTATAAAATCTTTTAACTAAGTTAAACAAATATTATAATATTAAAAACATATAATTTACGGGCTGAAGCTTTAACAGATTTTGTTTTTAATCTTTTATTTTTTTAAATTTAATTTTTTTTGTTATTAACATTTCTATCTATATTAAATTTTACAAACAAAAAATTAATATTTAACATTAAGATATTTAACATTTCTAGGTGATTAATAATTTGATAATATTAATTTAACAATATTTAAGATTAGAAATGTTAATAACTTAGAAATGTTAAATATAAATAGATAACTATGTGGCATGTTTAATATAGAAGTGTGTGGCATGTTTAACTATGTGTAATTTATTGTTTATCTATGTGTAATTTAATATTTGTGCATCCTAGTGACCATTTAGGAAGTAGGTGTTGGGAGTGACTAAGTCAAAGTGGTATTTTCTTTATTGGTAATATTGATAGAACAAGAAGATATTCTAAAGATCTTTCTTGAGGCTACATGTCAATTGGAATTATCTTCTACTATTGTTTAAAAAATCAGAGTGACTAAGTTAAAGTGATTTTTGGGTGACTAAGTTTTATGTCCAATTAGGGTTAGAGTTCAATTAGGGTTAAAATTAGTATTATAGTTAGGATTGAACTTTTAATTAGGATTAGGGTTAGGGTTTACTTAGGTTTAGGGTTAGAGTTAGAGTTAGAATTCTAGGACAAAGTTTCGGGTTAGAATTAAATTAAGGTTAGGGTTATCTCAGATAAAACTTGGGGTTAGAATAAGGGTTCCAATTAGGGTTAGAGTTCAATTAGGGTTTGGTGTTAATTAGTTTATCGTTCAATTAAAGTTGCAATGAGTTAATTAATTATGACATTCTTAAATACATTCTTTGTTGATTTATTATCTTTCAAATTAAAAATTTAGAAATTAATTTTTTTTAATCAAAATTTAAAATATCAAATTATAGTAAACACATTAACATCTAATATTTAAAATAAATTAATAGAAACAATATATACAAGATTCTTATTTAATATTAAATTTAAATATTTTTACTTTCAATCTTATTTTATCTTAAATATTTACTAATAAAATTTAAAAATTAAAAATTAAAACTTATTTTTTATTAAAATTTATAGTATTGATTTATATTAAAAATATCAAAATTTAATATTTAAATTAATTTAATAAAAAAAAATTTGAAAATTTAAATACTTTTTATACTATGTATTTATACTTATTTTACTTTAAAATAAAATTTTATTAATATTTTAAATATTTTTTATAATTTTAAAATTATAGTTAAATAATATAGATAGAAATGATAATAAAAATAAACAAATTTAAAAAAAATTAAAAATTAAAAAAAAACTGTAAAAATTTCCAGCGCTGTAACTTATATAATTTTAATATTATATATTGCAAAGGGCGGCGGCACAAACCCCAAAACTGGGGCACGGCAAAACACAGCACGAAACCGTTAGTTGCAGGACAGGGAGGACAAGTCTGTGTTGCACGAGGGCGAGAGAAACGAGGGATGGCAGCGGATGGGCATCCATGCCATGCGGTGCAAATTATCTCCTGCATAGACAGTGCCCTCTTTTCTTTGAAGTTTTCCTTATTTTTCGATCTCCTCGGAAACCAAGAAATTTCCAATTTTTTTTTTCTTTAATACGTTTGCTTTAACCTAGGGGAGTTTTCTCGACCATATTGAATGAGTCTTAAAAGAGCTTAGTTTAAAGTATTTTCTAATTCAATAACTCAGGGTTTTCTTTTTTTAAGGTTCTTTATAAAATTATACTATATTTTAAAATGATAATATGGTTGAAAAAATACATGGGTGAATTTATCTTATTCAAAGACAAGTAATATAAGAATATAAAGATTTTCACAAAAAGTTAAAAAATGTTTAAAAGTAGGAGAGTGGATTAATATGTAACCACTTTCAATTGAGAGCTAGATGAAATATTACACATGCTAAAAAAAAAAGTATACAATATGAAGCATAGATATCCTCTAGGCCTTAGGTCACCTGAATGTCACCATTCATTTGGTTAGATCAAAGGTCCATTGCCACCCAAATAATGTAATTATGAAGTCCACCACCTTCATGATCATGGTTAACATACTCAACTCCAACATGTCATATGGGGAAAATAACATGGTAGGCAGAAGGGGGGACCCAAAACCAAATAGTCATATTTGTGCATTATGCACAAATGTTTCAGTATAGTGGAAAAATCTACTTAGATAGCAACAATTTCCACCAACTTATCGAAAATAAAATTAATTCTTCTTTTGTTTTTCTCAAGGTACCGTGATAAAAAGGGTAGGATCTACATTTATTAGAAAGCTTAGTCACTACTAAAACATCTTTCTAGAGCTCCACAAACCTTATCATAACTAAGGAGAGAATGCAATTGTGGATGACTACATCTACTATAACCAAAACATCAATCTTAATTATGAAATATGGTACTATGGATTGTTTTGACCTTAGCATGTCATTTTTGCTAAGCCATCTAGACCTAGGAGTAGAAAATTGCCTCAAGATCCCATGCAACTCACAGAATTCATCATACCAATTAGAAGTTAAAACTCCACCTCTATTCGATCTCATAAACTTGATTGTTCTTCCAGTTTAATTCTCAACCATGGCCTTAAATTATTTAAACTTCTCAAAAGTATATGATTTATCTTTTAGAAAATTAATCCAAGTCATCCTAAAGTAATCATCAATAAGCATCATAAAATACCTATCACCTTGTAAGATTGTTTTCCTCATTGGTATGCATAGATCAGTATGAATCAAAGCTAATGGCTTTATTGTAGAATATTCCTTAGTAGGAAATCTAGTCCTTGTCTACTTTCCTTCATGACATAGTTTACAACTAGTGGATTGAGGCTTCTTAATCTTTGGAATGTCTCTTACCATTTCTTTTGAACTAATCCTCGCAAGATCATCAAAGTTGATGTGTCCCAATATTTTATACCATAGCCAAATTTCTTCTCTTTGTATTGCAAAGCAATTCTATCCATTTACCTCATTGAGATGATATACATCACTATTAGTCTTGCTTCCTTCCACAACCAACTCTCTTGTAACGATCTTTCTTATTTCATAACCTTTAGTAGTAAATGAAAGCTTGCAACCTTCATCCAACATTTGATTTACACTCAGAAGATTATGTTTAAGACCTTCCATATATAGAACATCATGAGTTTTTATTTTTATACCATTAAGACTAAAAATACCTTTATTGGTAATCTTAGCACCAAAGTTATTACCAAGAGTTATAGATCCTCCATCAAACTTCTTGAAGTGCATGAACTCAAACTCTTAAACCCATTCATGTGACTTGAGAATCTGTTGTCAATGATCCATAGGTTCTTCTCCTTCTATGCATGTAGAGTAGTTTGAACCACCATGGATTTCTCTAATCTTTGCTCCTTTGGTTTCTTCTTCCAAACTTTTTCTTCTGAATCATTATTCTGATATTCTAACTTATTTCCTTTTGTATTTGGTATAGTAGGACTCACAAAATTGCTTTTGTAGTTTCTAGCAATATGTCCAAAATTGTTGCATTTGTGACAAATAATATTGTAATTATACAATGGTGCAAGTGCATTTCTAAATTGACAAAATTATTTCTTCTTGTTGTAGCCTTTCTATAATTTACAGCCTTATGACCATAATGATTGTAATAAAACTAATAGCCATAAAAAGAATGATAGAACCTGGTATTATAGACTTCTACTCTTGAAGCTTGTCTTTTGGATCTTCTATTCTACCTATGCACTTGGATGAAACCATCATTCACCACATTACATTCATTAAATGCTACAATTTTCTCATACTTTGAAATTTCAGAGCCATTCCTTTCTGGATTCTCAACAATGGATTTCATAAGTTGTTCGATCACCTTATTCTTATATTCATCATCAAAATCAATACCAGTTTAGATATGTGGAGATAACTAGGTAAAAGCACAAAGTTGTGTCACACTTTATAAGGGAAACGACCAATTTGTTGATCCAACTTTTAAACTTGAATCACTAAAAGTGGCATATATGTTTTGAATTTTGAAATGATGTAAACTAGTAAAATATGTATTTTTATGTATATTTTATGTTTGTATTTTTTTAAAAAAATTAATAAATTATTTTAAACTAGTTTTTAATAAATTAACACTATAATTTAGTTGTTGATAAAATGCTGAAAGATGAAGTTGCATGGGACGTCAAACTTTTTATTGTAATTTTTTTTTTCTTTCAAATTTTTTGTGTATTTATAACTTGAAATTTTAGTGCATGGATATATTTTTTTCCAATTTTCATAAATATATATTTTTAAATAAATATTAAAATGTGCGTGAATAAAAAAACAACTGCTTTTATCGATGTCAACTTTCATATTAAATATTTATCTAAAATGGAAAAAAAATTATACCATCTAGAAATAGATTCTTTTATCTAGTGCGTCATATTTTTTCAATTTTTTTTAATAAGTTTTAGTATTTTTCCTTGGCATAGTAATCAACCTAATATTTTGTGCTAATAACCTACTTTAGTAAAAATAAAATATAAAATATAAAAAATAATTAAACTATTAAAATAAATATATTTTTGAAAACTACACTTATGGATCTACAAAAGGGTATTTTTATATTTAAAAAAAAATGTTATTTACATTAGCAGGAATTATTGAAACTTCAAGTTTTTCAAATAATTTTATTTTTTTGCTAAATTGGACTCAAAGTGGTGCTCCGTATATTTTTAGCCAACAATTTTAGTTGAAAAAGTTGTGGAAGTATCTAACTTTGCTAGAATGAATCTTACTAGAACATGTGTTTGACCAAAATTGATTAATTTTTAGTTGGAAATACTTAAATTCAGTTGTGCTGATAAGTTGGCTAAAAGTGTGACACAACTTTGTGCTTTTACCCATCTAGCTTTCTATTATCTGATCTAAGATCTCTGTGATTTTTCCAAGTTTTATAGTTTCAGCTAATGATTTATCTTTTCAAGATCATTTCTTGGTGATACAATTTTTACTTCAAGTTTTTCACAACCCTTGTCTCTTGATAGAAACCTTTTAGTTAGAACCTCTTCAATCCTCTTTGATTCTTCAACTTGAACCTTCAGACCAATTACCATCTTCTTTTCTTCCTCAAGACTCTCAGATAATTTGTCTTTAGCTTTCACTTTTTTTGTAATCTTTTTCTTTAGCCTTTTTATCTTCTTACCAGCACAAAGTAATTCTTCTACAAGATCTACTTCCACACCATCTTCAATTTCAGACTTTATTTTTTCATCTTCTTCAAATGTTTCTTGGCCATCATCATTAGATGAATAAGTCCTTATTGATAAAGAAACTTTTCTAATTCTTCTAAATATTTTTCCCTTTTTGAAATGACATCCTTTCATCATTGTTAGCTTCCTTATATGGACACTTAGCCATGAAATTACTTAATTCACCATAATTAAAATATTTGAAAGAAAACTTACCTTTATACTTTCTAGAACCTCTTACAAAGTTTTCTTCTTTCAAATATGATCCATAATCTAAATCAATGCCATTTTTCTTCTTGGAAACCTTTAATGCAACCTCTTTCCTCACAAAATTATCATTCTCAATTCTCATTTCATAGGTAGTTAGAATTCCATGTATTCATCCATAGTTAGAGTATTCAGATCTTTAGCTTCTTCAATAGCATTAACTTTTACATCAAACTTTTTGGGAAGGGATATAAGTACCCTTTTCACAATCATACCTTCTTCAGTTATTTTCCAAGAACTCTAATAGAGTTGACAACCTCATCGACTTAGAGCAAGAATGTGGCAATGTTCTCTTCTTCTCTCATTTTCAAAATTTCAAACTAACCTCTATGACTTTGAAGCTTTTCTTGTTTGACCTTGTTATCACCTTCATAGATATTGTGTAATTTACTCCACACCTTCTTTGCTATCCTACAATGCATGATCTTCACAAACTCAAAGTTAGATAAGCCACATAAAATTACATTCCTTGTTTTAGCTTTATTCTCACACGCCTTCTTTTCGATCTGATCTCTTGATGGACTTTCATGGATCTCATATATCCTTCCACAATTAATTTCCAAACTTCAAACCCTAGTGCCATTAAGTATGCTTCCATCTTTAATTTCCAAAAGGAATAATTGGATCCATCAAAGAGTGGTGCCTTATTTGAAGATAATAATTCTTGAGACATTGAGTGTGCCATCCTTAATCTACCTCAAGTTGTTAAGCTTCATCAAGGAACTTGGCTCTGATACCAATTGAAGGGCACACAATCTATTGAGAGGGAGGGTGAATTAGTAGATCAAATATATTTTAAAATATTTAATTCAACATATATATCTGAACATGAAAAAAATTAAAATAGCTACTATTAATCAAGAAATCACAAAGCACAAATTCACATAATGAACACCAAATATATGTGGAAACTCAAAATGGAAAAAACCATGGTGAGAAGAGCTGCTTGGAGATACTGTCCAAATCTAGCCTCACAATAATAATGAATAAGTTACAATCATGAAGTAGGCACCAACCTACCGAAGATGCCAAACCCCTATTGTAGATGTAGGCACCAACCTACTAGAGACACCAATCCCCAATACAAAGATTTGAGCACCAACTCAGTAAGTAGGACACTAGTCCTACTGAATTACAAATATAAAGCTTGAAGATCTTCTGATGCAGGAGCATCCAGTGGTGTAAGGGCAATTTTGCATCACCCAAAAATAGTTAAATTTCAAGTTTCTCAAATTTTAGATGTTTTTACATTTTTGGATACCCTTTTCATCATAATGAAATTTCCAATTTACGGTTTTTATTTTCTATTCCTGGGTTGAAAGATATTGCAGTTTTAGTTTCCCATATTTGCACCTAAAAATCTTTCGAGTTAGATTTGAGGCACTTAGAGTTCCCGGATCGGCCCTGAAACTTTCCAAAATTGGCATAGCAATTTTGAATGCATTATTGAATTCGAGACCTTTCCAACGGTTGAAACAGTTCGCGAATCGGAGTCTCGGATCAAAAGTTATGGCCCTGGGAAGTTGGCGCACTTTCTAGAAGATACATTTGCAAATGTTCTTTTGAAATTTGAACTTCAAGTTGTAATTTTTTGGCACCAAACCGCCTAAACTCAAATTTGAATGTTGCTTTGGCTCCAAACTAAAGAGGAGCTCTATTTGTGGGCGGGTTTCTAATTTTTGGGTAACTTTTTGAGGACAAGCTCGCATATTATGAAAGGGTGATTCTGTAGCTTTCTGTAACTTGCATGTGTTGTAGAACTTGGGGATTTGAGATCCTCTGCATGTAAGAAGCTCCATTTTCTGAATAATAAAATTATTCTCTTGTTTGTGGGTTATTTCTAAGTCTCGGGCTATGCCCTCATCAAGGGGTATCAGAGCGGGTTTTCTTGAGCGTGTGGACAGATCGCCGATCATGAGGCAGTTCGCACCAAGACCGTGGTTGTGGGTCGAGGTCAATAAAG
>VDFB02173455.1:0-21807 GCA_007258455.2 Sequoia sempervirens
TGAGAATTAAATGGAGTTTGACATTTGGTTGGGAAAAATTTAAATCAACTACAATTAAATTCCATTCGCAATTACAAGACTTTGTCGATCCACCAACATCCCAATTTTATAATTTTTGAAATTTAGAGTGTTAAGAGGAATTCAACAATTATTTCCCTTTCAATTTCTAGATAATGATTTTTTGCAAAATTAGCTAATTTATCAGCTAAATTATTAACTTCTCTATAGCAATAAGTCACCTCAAACCTATTAAACTTCCTTAAAGTTTGAAAAAATTGCTTAAATGTGTACTACAATTTCCAACTTGGTGAACCTTTCATGGCTATGATATCTATCATTAACATAGAGTCTTATTCAATCTGTAGATTAGTAATATTTTGTTTTATGGCCAAATCTAGTCCCAATAATAATACATTAGCTTCAACTAAATTATTTTGTGTCTGGTAATTTCTTGAAAGCAACAAAGATGATTTTTCCTTCATTATTTTTTATGACAACCCCAACACTTGATCTCATAGGATTTCCTTTGGATGTTCCCTCAAAATTCAACTTATAAATATTCGCTGGTGGAGGAAGCCATTTACTAACTTAACTCTTTTTGGTTTGAATTTGATAACATATGATCCATTATGGGGGAGAGGTTTTAAATATTATCATCTAATATTGTGCATCTTGTTATCCCAAGAGGTGAATATTCAGTGGGTGGGGAGGGATCTAAGCAAATAGTTCATTATATTTTTTGAGATAGAGATTTTTATTTTTTAAATTAATTTATTTATATTGTAAACTTTTTTCCTAAATATTTTGTTATTCCTTTCCAACCAAATTTTCCAAAGAAGAATTGAAGGACTAATTTCCCAAAGATCAACATATGTAGAATTTTTGAAAAGAGGTCATGATTGAAAGAGGAGTATTAAACTCTTTTGAAGAGGGCTTGACCACCCAAGCATACTTTATAAGTTCCATTTCCAACAACTATTAGAGAAATTATAATTTAATAAGAGGTGGTGTGTGTCTTCATATGTTGCCACACATACAACACATTGGAAAAGAGGGGCTATCCCCAACATATATAGCCTCGTACTTGAGATAATTCTATTATTTAAGGCCATCCATGAGAAATAGGCATGCAGGGCCCCAACATAGATTTGTAGGCTAGTTTGATGAAGGGATTGGATTATAAGTTCTTTGTAATCATCCTTGACATTGTATTGTCCTAAACCTGGTGTTGTCCATTTGAGCTCATCTTCTCTTTCTAAGAATTTTTTGTCTCTTCTCAAATTTTGTTTTATACCTTACTTTATAGTCCTTTGAGAAGGGGAAAGATGCTATGAATGGCCCCAACATAGATTTGTAGGCTAGTTTGATGAAGGGATTGGACTATAAGTGCTTTGTAACCATCCTTGACAGTGTATTGTCCTGAACCTGATGTTATCCATTTGAGCTCATTTTCTCTTTCTAAGATTTTTTTTGTCTCTTCTCAAGTTTTGTTTTATACCTTACTTTATAGTCCTTTGAGAAGGGGAAAGATGCTATGAATTTCCACTTTTCTTTTCGAGTTAAACTAGTGGAATCAATAGCTATGTAATTAGAGACCCTCCTTCCCCAAGTTTCAATAAGCATGGATTTCAATTCAAAAAATATATTATTAGGTCTAGATTTTTATACCCATTCCAAGATTCTTCCCAAAATAAAGCTTTTTAACCATTATGAATAACCCAAGTTAGATGTGGTATAATTAGATCCCGTGAAGAAATGAAAATATTATAGATCTTGGAACCCCATGGGGATTTGCAATAGTAAAGATTGTTTCTAATTCATTTGAATCTAAACATTTTAGTTTCATAATTTTGCACTATTTAAACAAAGCTTTGTGTAAATTCTTCAAATTAGTTTATCTCCCATAACAATATTTTTTGCCTCTAGATTTTGAATGCCAACACCACCTCTAAAGCAAACAAAAGTCTATCATCTACAAAAAAAGCATGGGTGATTGAAGAAGGATTTCCCCTGATTTTGATAACTTTCCAACTATTTACATAATTTTCCACACTAATTGATATTCTTAATGCTTCATTTATTATGATAAATAGAAAGCGTGAGGGTCACCCTAAAAAACACCTTAAGTTGATTGAAAAAGTCACATGATAGACCATTTATGAGAACTAAAAAAGATGCACCCAATACAAAAGAGAGAATTGTTTTACACCATTTCTTGCTAAATCCCATTCTTAACATCACTTATTTAAGGAAATTACGATTAAATTTTTCATATACTTTCATCATATCAAGTTTTAAGACCATTGTCAATATTTTCTCTTCCTAAATAGAATGTAGGACCTCATGAGCAACTATTACCCCATAAAAAGTTTCTCTTCCACAGACAAAACCACCTTAATCTTCTGAGGTTATATATGGTATGACAAAAATCGGTCTTATGAATATTGACTTTGTCAATATTTTATACAATGTATTACATAAGACAATTGGTCTAAGTCAACAAAGATAGAAGGAGTTGATTTCTTTGGGATGATTATTGAAATAAAATAGAATTCAACTCTTTGAGGATATTTCCATGTTTTTAGATTCTTCAATAGTGAGAAGGACATCTCTACCAACAAAATCCTAACATTTATGGAAGAAGAGAGTGGTATATCCATCCAAACCTACAACTTTATCTGAATCCATTAAAAATACTAATGTTTGTAATTATTCCATAGTAAATTTAGTTGTATATCAATCCTGAAAAAATAGTACAACAAGCACAAGTCAATCATAAAAAAATTATGATGAAGGGAAATTTTCACCATCAAAATGGATGAAATACTCTCATAATTAGTAGATTGTCAACATATAGAAATATAGCTAAGAGAGAATAATTCTATTGTAGAATGTAGATGTTTGGATTCAAATAATAATGAGGAAACCTAATTGTGATAAGGAACTCATCTTGGTATACCAATCCTAAGTGGCTTATTTCAAGCTATAGATAGGTTTCCTAAGTCTAAAAACCAAGAAATAATCCTATAGAAAACCATTTGGTTGCTCAAAGTATATCTCCTCAAAATATATATTGATAATGCACTCTTCATGTTCATCTATTGAACCTCCCAATGATGTTTTATAGTGGTAGAAAGTGTGAGTCAAATAGAGTTAATCTTCATAAATAGTGTAAAGGTATCAAAGTAATTAATGTTAGTAACTTAGCAAAGATCCTTTACAATCATTTATGCCTTGAAATTATCATTGAACCATCTACTATTCATTTTGTCTAATAGATCCACTTCCATCAAACAAGTTTCCTTTCCTAAGTCAAAAAAGTAAAATACCAAATTTGGTTTCTAACCAATAAATATACTCCTTTTGCATGCATGCATTCCACTCAAGAATTCTATATTCCTTCTAAAAATATTATGGATTAGAGGAAAAATCAATATAAACATGTGTAAGTCCCTAAAAATACGAACATATTTACCTAGTGTATAATGGATCCCCAACTCAATCGCTTACAACCTAAAATACCTATTGAGCTCAAAGGGGACATAAACTCAAATAATATCAAGTAGATTTCTTAACCTATAAAGAACAATTAAGGGAAGGATGTTTTTAATTTTCATCACCACTTTTAGTATTTGGAGTGGAGGAAGAAGATTCCTCATCATTAGGAATCTACCTAGGTGTATATGAATCATCAAAAGTATTATCATCATGCCCAGTTGACTCTAATGTGAATCTAGAAGAATGAGTAGTTTCAAGAGTGGAACTAAAATGCACCTCCTTAAATAAATCACTCCTTTTAGTTAATAACTTGTTTTTCATAAGGTGGAGGATCCAAAAAATCTTGACATCATCGAGATAACCTACAAATATTCCAGGCTTGCTCTATGGATGAATTGCCTTATGTTTCTATATAGGAATGTGGGTCCATGTAGGAGAATTGAAAACCCTAAAGTGATTATTATATCAAGCTTTGAAAGGAGTGACTCCTTTGAAAACTCAATCATTAACAAGGTTATAGATATAACAAACACATTAATGGCCTCCACCCAAACAAGGAGGTATACGAGATCTAAAGTGTATTATTTAGTTTTTTGTTTCCTTAAAACACTTGTTTTTACCACACTAATATATTTAGAGCTATATAGAATTGTTCGATACAAATAAATCTACACTAAAGTGCAAAGTTACATAAAATGATGGTTGACATACTCACCACCCTTGTCCATGCACAAAACCTTGATTTCTTTCCTTGATTCTTTCTCTCTAAAATATTCTAAGTCCTAAAATACTCAAACTTTAGACTTGTATTAGAGAAAGTACATTTCTCAAGTATGCCTAGAAAAGTCATTAATGAATTTCAAAACATATTTAAACTTATTGAAGGGAGGATATAGAAATGGATCAACCAAAGCACCATGAACTAACTCCAAAAAGTATGAAACTCTATACACCTTGCCTTTGTCAAGATTCTCTTTAGAATGCTTACCAAGGATGCATCTCTAGTAAATAACATTAGAAAAGTAAATAGAGGAAAATGTATAACAATTCTCTTTTGGCTAAGCTAGTAAAAATAGTAATGATTAAGATGGACAAACAACCCATGTCATAATTTTGTTAGAATTATTGATTAAAAGAGTTGAATCAAGATCATGAAAAAAGTGAGAAAAGAGATATAGTCAACACTAATTATCTTCTCTCCCCACTGCAACTACAAAACCACTATGCACCTCACTAATAACCACTAAATTAAGAGTTAACTTAACCAACTTTCCTAAACTAGTGTGAATGATTTAATAAACCAGTAGGAAATTAATTAAAAATGAGGACACATAAATAATATGTTGAAATGTCCCATCCTCCACATTAACAAACCCTCTCCCACACACTTCAATAGGAGATTCATCATCCATCGGAATAGTTAGCATAGTACAAGGCTCCATAGATGTGAAATCATCTTGAGCTGAATACATGTAGTTTAAGGAACCTAAATTAAGAACCCAAGTGGATGGTGTAGATGCAATAACTACAAGGTTCTTTATCCTAACATTTACCCTTGTTTTTATCTTTAGCCTTGGAAGACCCCTCATTTTAAGAACTTTATTTCACAAACTTAGGAAAATTGGTGTTGTTATTTTCTAAAATATGTGTCAAGTGATCAATCTATTACTTCAAGAACATGTTCTTCATGACCAAGCCTTTTTCAATTAGAAAACTTGACCTATTATTTCTTAAGCTTGTCATCTTTGAAAGATGAGCTAATTGAATCTTCTTTAGAGGTAATGAGATCTTGGTCATATCTCTCTTTCTTATCCTCATTACCTAATATTTTACGTGTCTTGGTTAGAAACTAAGGTATATGATATAGAGGATTTGATACTACCCAACTAAATTAGGTTATCTTTGTTCTTATTGAAATTGGTGACAAAGTATCTAAAAATGTCATTATGAATTGAGCTCCTAGGGCACCCTTTTATGACATAGAAGGTAGAAAAAAGACTAAATGGTTTAAACCAAGTTTGGAGATAAAGGATTAACTAGGCTATTTTTCAATTCCAAATTATCTTAACTACAATATTAATAATTTTAAATTTTGTGAAGAAGTTGTGTATCATGTCAAAGCTTCTAGAATTAAAAATAAATTTATTCTCCAATTGGTGACCTCTTGTGATATCCTAAACCCCCAAAAAACTAGGAAACAAAGTATAAATATAATTGAAAGAATCTAAGGACTTAATGTGAAATAAAAGGTTAGGAGATATAAATAAACACAACAATCCATAGGATTCATTAAAAATTTTAAACCATTTAATATCTCTCCATATCTACAATAGGATTTATATTTATACCCATGGTTATTCTAAATAATCCCTTGCTTCGTAACAAGATTAGATTTTTATATTTGAATTCATAATATTTATATGGTGTGAATAGAAAAATTAGAAATTGATTCATAGTACAAAAAATTGAATGCAAGAATGCAAAAGCAAACAAGAGAACACATGACAACCCCTTATAACTAATTGTTAAAATGACCCCCCAAGCAATTACAAATGTTTGGAGTTTTATGATAACTAGTGTGTTTTATAATGCAAAAACTAGATGTAAAAACAAGGCCCAAAAATGCTAAAATACAAAGTATAATTCAAATACAAAATGAGAAGAATTAGAGAGCATTAATGCAATGTGTATAGTTTTTTATAATTGATATTTAGTTACAAAACACAAACAATTTGGTTACATCATTTACTCACTAGATACAACTAATACCACCCTGCCACAAGGGCTACATATCAAAATGGAGCATACTTTAAAGCAAGTTCATATAGAATAAAACATACCAAGTTTTACATACATCATTAACCTTCTTTTTGCACATTGTTTTGTGCCTTTTTGTTATAATTTTTAATGAGTTTGTAAGAATCAATTCCCAAGAAGGTACCCAAAGGGGGAGATACATATTACCAACCAATATTACCAAAGTTCTCACATGTGGTTTCCAAGTTCATGATTGTAGTATCCCTCTTCACCTCATACTGATGAAGCTTATTGAGAGACGAGGATTACCAAGGTGGTTCGATTACGCTTGATCCATGATGAATCGAAGAATAATTTGGCCACTAAACCTCAATCACAAACAAGATCATTCAAATTGAAAGTTAAACTAAGCATTTATTGAAACTTAAAGTTACAAACTATGAAAATAGTTAAATTCCTACTCTAACCCATTTAAAACTTATCTTGTTTTGGAATTGGTGTCGTGTTGATGTGGAACAACGACCCTTTCCCAATCCCATGATTAGTGAGCCTGTTTCAGTCAATTCTATGGAAGAGAATTGATGAAACCATTGTGATAGATGGATGAAAAACCTGATTTATGCTAAATTGAACACGATGCAAGCTAAATTAACATGATTTTATGCTAAAATTGATCTAATTATGCAAAAGCTAAGCTAATTCTAAGCTAAAAGATGGAGACACTAATTCATTTACAAACTAAGATGGATGCATGGAAGCCATTAATGGATGTTTAGAGCTAATATGCAACTAAAATGAACTAAAATAAGCTAAAAGTGAGTAAGAGATGAGTGTGAGTGCAAGTGAATTCAACATCATAAGCTTACAATTGAAAGATGGATCCATTTGTCTCCAAATAGTGTTCTATTTATAGGAGAGCAAATGAAAAATGGAAGGTTGAGATCGAAAAGATTAATCAACGGTTTAGGATGGAGGAAATAAGAGGCATGGATCATGGATTCTCATCAACATATGAGAATGCAAGATGAAAGTTAATCAAGGGCTCACATTGGTTCCAAACAAACAAACTTTTGACCTGCACACATAGGTCAAAGGTGACTTGCTCAAAGGTTAAAGGTTAAAACTTGCATAAGAAGCCAAGTTAGATGATTGGAGGAGAGGGAATATTCCTTGGAATATTCATTTGGGTGAGGATAAAAGATATTTTGCAAATTAAAAGAAAGTTTTAATTGTGCAAAAAAGGATTTAAGGAATATTTCCCTTTTGGAGGAAAATTAGTTTAATTGCTAATTAAACAAGGTTTAATCATGCAATTAGGGGACTTGAAGAATTAAAGTGATATTCATTAAATTAAATAATTTAATGAATGAGGGGGATGAAATGGTATTTAATTAAATAACTTAGGGTTATTTAATTAAACAAGATGACTTAGGAAATTAAATTAAATATTTTAATTTATTTAATTTAATGAGATGAAATGTTAGTGTGAAGGGGAAGTGAATTAACCCGATTAGATTAATCGACAAAGATGATGTAATTAATTAATTAGTTAGGCTAATTCAATTAATTAAGTAAAAACAGGATGGGTTTAAGGAGAAAGTGATGTTAGTAAACCTGTTTCGAGTACATGATATCATTTATGGCATTTTTCAGTGTCTACATTTTGCCCCTCTTTAAAGCGAGGTACCTGTTGCTTCAGTTTAAAGACTAATTTTTTTTGGATCAAAAATGTTGCTTAAATCAAAAAATATCTTTTTTCTAATTTTTCAAATGCCCCAGTGGAAGGATAAAGTTGATTCCCTGCCCCCTTGAAAAATTGAGCGAAAATTTTGAATTTTGGGTTGATTTCTCGATAAAGGTTAAAAGTTGCCTCAAGGGTCAAGAAAGGCTCTGGGATGCAAGAATTATGCCAAACATGCAAAAATGATGCAAAATGAGGTTTTGATTGGAAAAATTAGTGAAAATGATGATTAAACCTAGCTTGAAGGTTTAATCAGGGTAGAAAATCCTAATTTTCTAGCTTAAATAAGGCAAGAAGGGTCACTTTCAATTCATTTGTGCATTCACACTTGAGAGATTCTTGCTATTTTGGGCTCTGACCCTTAATGAAATGGTGCGACGAGAGCTTCCTAGGCACATTTTCAACCGAGTTTGAGAGTTTCAGCGGCTTGCAGGCACAAGACCACCGGTATGTAACTCCAAACTCAATTTGAAATTTGACTTTTTGATGCATTTATTGCACTTTGAAATTTAAACTTTGGCAACGTCGCTATATAAGCGAAGCCCATTTTGCAATCGATGACACTCAAATGAATTATCGCGACACATATTTATATGGCAATGCTATTCGTGATTTAAAATTAGGGTTTCTAATTTTAAATTGCAACGTATACTTATATAGCGATGCACTTGCTGATTTAGAAATTAGGGTTAGGGTTTCCAAAGTTTAGATAGCAACACCCATGTGTTTGGTGACACACTTTGCGATTTGCAATTTGAAATTCTTTCAGGTGTCATAATTTGAAATTTGAATATAGCGACACTATTGAAAATAGCGACGCTAATGTGATTTTTGAGTTGAAAATTTCAAATTGAGTCAAATTTCCTCGATTTCCTGACATTGTGTGCTTCGTGGATGTAGGAGGTCATTCCATCGCTAATGTCATGCAAGCACAAACCAATCGTGTTGGAGAGATTAGGCGATCTATCAGAGTTATGTGAGGAGCACTTGGGAGAGATCAAACTTTGGTATGTTGCATATGCGCCCGTCATCCATACCCATTTAGCCATGATAACTACTCTATACGAGAGATGGCACAATGAGACATCATCTTTCTGTCTTTTGATAGGCGAGGCGACGGTGACCTTGGAGGATTTGTGGCATATTATTCATTTGTCGATACTTGGCGATCACGTGATCTATGACGTTGATGTCGGACTTGATGCCTATCACAAGGTGATGGAGTTGGAGGACATTGCTTTAGTTACATCATAGATCGACCTTGAGTCGTATAGAGGTCATGTGCCCACTTTCAGGTTGATCATCGCAACCATCATTTCAGGTTTGGTTGCTATAGAAAAATGCAGCAGATGGTTCAACCCAGGATGGGGATTGGCATGGCATAGGATGTTGCACTTGAGGACACTATTTGCATGGGGCCAGTGATGTTGGCATCACTTTATCATGACATGCACAATTTTTTTTACTGTGATGGAAGAGCCATTAGTGCAGGGGTGACTTTGCTTCACATTTGGGCGTGGGAGCATATCGTTATGCTCTGACGGATAGTACAGATGGCAGACGTTGAGCCAAATGATCTTGTGATATGGTGATATAGAGGTGCCATTACTTTGTGACACACTAGATAGATTGGGCTCCCGTACTGGTGACAAGTTATTGATGACATGATAGTTTTCCAGTCGAAACCTTGGCTACAGATGCCAACATGGTTTGATGATGCTCAATAGCTATTCTTTGCAAGACATACCCGATACATGCAGGGTCATGAACATACCATTATCGAGCGATATTTACCAGACAAGTGGCTCGACAGTTTGGGGAGGTCCAGGACAAGCTAGACGATGCCTATAGGGCCATTTTCGCTAGGTCAGCTTGAGAGGTTCCCACAAGGGGACCTACCATTCCAGCTCCAAAGGTAGTTGAGAGCTTCAAATAGTTAGCAATTCAGCCATGGGCCTACGACCAGGGTCAGGTAGTAGCAAAAACTACGCTTGCTTATGATGCTTGGTTCACACCTTTGTGTTGTTTGATAGATCGAGTGGGTGCTCCTTCATGAGGGAGGCCTAGAGGCAGTGGGCCAAAGGCAGAGGACAGGGACATGGTGGCCAGGATGGGTAGGTTTCAGAGGCTCCACTGGTTGGACAACAACCTCCTCACCAATCTCCAACTCAACAGTAGGTCAGATAGCAGCAGGAAACGCCACCACCACTACCAAATATAGTAGCTATAGTAGCAGGTGTAGATTTTGACTGGTGAGCGAGATCAGGCCCAACAACAAATTTTGGCTATTACTGTTGAGCGGGACCAGGCCAGACAATAGGTGGTGGCCATCATGACGGAGAGAGATAAAACACTACATCGGGTATAGGTCATGACCACAAAGAGGGACTAGGAGGTTGACACTAGCAAATAGAGACAATGATAGTGGCCACTCATGGTAGGACCATATCAGTGAGATTATACAGAGAGGTTGTGACAGAGGCAACCTCCTATAGGATGCACTACCAGTGGGATGTACCGCAGGCACTCAGACAACCTAATTTTTCGTAGTGTAGTGATGCATGACCCAAGGCCGAGGATCAGCTAGAGAGGCAAGCCAGAGAGGGTAGCAAGCAATAGGGCTAGCTCTTATGTATAAAACTTTTTGATTTTGTTTCCTAATTTGTTATATAGATATACATTTATGGGCTCATTTTTTATAGCCTCGTGGATATCATATTTTTGATCAATTATACATACACTGATCCAAATTTTGTACCATAACATTCATTTTTGGTATATATATGATATAGACACGGATTCAATATGATGTGTTCACCTTATTTTATGCTTATGATGCATGGATGCATATGATATGAGATGCTTATACTTGATCATGTATGGATGCACTTTATTTATGCTTATGTGATATGATGATTCTTGAGTGATATGTATGCAAATGATGTAGACGTAGTTCTTTTTATGTATTTTCTATGTAGTTTTATGAGATGATCATGATGTGATAATGCAATAAATGTGTATGATATGTGATGTAACGATTTGAGATGCTTAGAATAACAAATCTATATTATTCATCGCTACTCAAATGATAATGCAGGATGTATGATATGATATGCTATGATTATGCTGATGGATATTTTATGATTATGCTATGATTATGAGATGCATGTATGCTAATGATTTTTGGATGTAGGGTGAATACATTTGATGATGTTTTTGTTGACTATCATGATACCAGGTTAGCATGGAGAGAAGATAGAAGAATAAAGAGTGAATAACCGTCGATTCTGATGACTGCTTTAAAAAATACAAGTCTATGATCTAACGAGACTTTATTAGAGATGGTGACAAGAAATGCAAGATGTAGGATGAATGCAGGATGATGATATGTTCACATTTTGGGATTGGTATTTTCCATCATTCCTTATTGTTTGATATAACACATAGACACGATGCATCAAGGTATTGATAACTAGGACAATGTTATATCTAGTGTAATGGACTTTTGACTCGACAAACAAATAGGATAGTTCATGTTCACACCTTGACATACAGAAATATCATTGAAATGTAGTTAGAAGTTTAGAACATATTGGGCCAAAGCATACACAATAGTTAACAATATACCCCAAACGACCTTCCTACACACAACTAAGCAAGTATGCGCCAAGATTATTTTACAGGAGTATCCACAAGCACAACAAACGAAAGATAATGATTGATGCCCCATTAATTTATCTCTAAATTGTTTTGATAGACATCATTGAGAGGTCCTCGGAATGGGTCATTAAGATAAATCGTAAGAAAAGATCAAAGATAAACAGTCAGTGTTATCTATATCTATTGCCTGTTTAAGATAGCTAAAGTGATGTCTGTCATAGGAAGGATACATCCTAGGACATGTTGATCAAATGGTTGTTTGATATTAGGATGATGATGAGCTTTATGATAAGTTGTTAATACAAAATTCACTGACGCATTTACCTATGATTTAGACTTTAGATTTTAACAATTAAGTTCTCACTTTACGATATGCTATACTTGCCTTCTGTTTGTTTTACCAAAGGGTGAAGGTGAAGATCAATTTATTATGGGTGAAAGTTTATTATGGGTGAAAGTGAGATGGGATGGATAGGTTTTGGATTTTTTGGAATATTTCAATGTTTTTGGTATTTTGAATTTTTTTTGAGGTTGTTTTTGGTCTTTTGGGAATGTTTATGTGAATGTTTTTGGGTTTTCAGATATTTTAGGTTGTTTAGGGTTTTCTTAGGATATTTGAGGCTTTTTACATCTTTTTTCTAATGTTTTTTGATGTTTTTGGATTTTCAATTTTCAAATTTTTTGGTGTTTTCTAAATATTTGAATGTTTTTGTGTTTTCAGTGTTATATGGATGTTTTGGGATTTTATGAGATTTTGAATTTTTACGGATTTTCTGACATTTAGATGTTTTGGGATTTTTGAGAATTTTTCAAGCAAGAACCTAACCTAAGGACCCATCCTAGGGGTCTCGGGGCTAATCAAAGATAAGCCTTGCCTCATTATGCATATGAAAGACCACATAGTTCAAAGCCCGGCACAACCTTATTAACAAGATGAAAATGAGCAATTGAGGGAATGTAGGTTTATTATGATGAGCTCCTAAAGGGTGACTAAGTTAATCTCGAGGAACATCAATGATGGCCTTACCTACATTCAAAGGTGAGGCAGTATAGTTTGACAAAGGTACCACTTTTTTGGATTTTTGATGTTTTGGCCTTTTTAGGGTTTTTGATGTTTTCTAGATGTTTTGGATTTTGCCTTTACAATTTTTTGAATGTTTTTGGATTTTAGCTATATGGGATTTTGTAAATGTTTTTGGATTTTTTGATAAACATTTTATGAATTTGCTTGGGCTTTTTTGATAAGAGTCATGATGACCTTAAGATATACAAGAAGCCAATATGATTCACAACGAAGTGCCCCCAGCGTGACACAATAAACTACTTCAATAAAGGTAGGACAAATTGACCTTTGGAATATGCCAAGTAGTACTAAAAGGAATACCAAATTTCACATTGTCAAGTTATGATAAGGATGTGAATGAGCAATGGATGAATGGTGGTGCAAAGAATGACAAGATAAAAGAGATGAAGAATAGATGGAGGTGCTTTTTTTTACGCAAGGCGCCTGTTTGCCAGGTTTTCACCCAGGTACTTTCCCAAAGTGCCACCAAAGTGGTTTTCACTAGAGGACAATTTTTTTTCTTTACTTTTTTAATCCTTTTTCTTATTTTTTAGATTTTGATCATTTCTTGATTTTATTTTTATTTTTTGATTTATACCCTTCAAGACCAGGCATAATTTTTTTGACATGCAAGTTGTTAGTTGGCTCCTAGAAGGGTTCACCTTTAGGCATTGATAGTTGGTATGCTCCCGATCCATACTTTGTTGTGATGACGAAAGGACCCAACCACTTATGCTCAAACTTCCCTTTGCTATCTTGATCTGGAAGGTTCTTCTGTTTCTGTTTCAGGACAAGATCCCCTACTTGGAAAGACCGACATTTGATCCTCTTGTTATAGCTCCACTTTAGTCAATTTTGGTATACTTGCAAGTGATTGAAGGCATCAAGATGATGCTCATCTAGGAATTTTAGCTCATTCATCCAAGACACTCTATATTCTTCGTTGGTGATTAGGTTTTGTAGTGACACTAGCAATGATGGGGGTTTAACCTTGATAGGCAGAATAACTTCTGATCTAAAGACCAAGGAGAAAGGGGTTGAATCTGTTGGTGTGTGGATATTGGTTCAATAGGCCCAGAGAGAGGGATTTAACTGTAGATGCCAGTCATGGCCAACTTCATTCACTATTTTCTTCAAGATTTTCAAGATGGTTTTATTCGTAGCCTCAACTTGACCATTGCCCTGGGAGTATTACAGGGTAGAGAAACATTGTTGGATGTTGAATTTTAGGCACAAATCTTTCACATCCTGATTCTTAAAGGGGGTTCCATTATCTGAGATGAGAGTTTGTATAACACCATAATGACAAATGAGGTAGTTCAGGATAAACTTGACAATTTTTTTCTCTATTATGTAGGTCATAGGACTAGCTTCAACTCACTTAGTAAAGTACTTAGTGGCGGTTATGATAAACTTGTGGCCATTAGACGAGGTTGGGGTGATTTTTCCTATGAGGTCAAGTCCCCACTGTGAGAAAGGATAGGGTGTGATCATGGGTTACAACTCTTGAGCTGGAGCATGAATCAGGTCCCCATGTTGTTGACATTGGATACATTTTTGCACATATTAATGACTTGATTTTCCATGGTTGTCCAATAGTACCCCATCCTCAACAGTTTCTTAGCTAACATCATACCACTAGAGTGCGATCCACATATGCCATCGTGTACCTTTGTTAAAGCAATCAAGGCTTCCTCTTGGTTAAGACATCGTAGTAATGTCCCTTCAATGCTTTGACGGTAAAGGGTATCACCTAGGATCACAAATTGGGATGCCTTTTTAACAAAGGGATTTTTAAGGTTTGAGGTGATATCAGACGGGAGGGTTCCTCTGCTTAGGTAGATGAATATGTCATGGTACCATGGGGATTCAGGACTAGCAATGGAACACGCGAATTTTGATTCAAGGATCTCAAAAGTTGGTATGAGAAGTTGTTCTACCAAGAATTCACATTGGAGGACATTGTTCAACATGTCTAATAGTGATTCGATTGTTGCCATGGCGTATGTTTCTCTATTTTTCATGTGAGGAATCTACTCAAAATTTATGTCTATGAAAAGGTCCTTGAGATTCTCTACCATCTTTCTATAAGGAGTGAGCTTGTTGTCTTTGGTTTGATAGTCGTCATTGACTTGGTTGATAACTAGTCGTGAGTCTCCATAGAATTTTGTCTCTTGAATCTACCATTGAAGTGCTATACTTAGACCTTTGATTAGGGCTTCATACTCAACAATGTTGTTAGTGCAAGGGAATGATAGTCAATAGGACTTTGGGATGCAATCACCTTAAGGGGTGATGAAGAGGATGCCTACTCTAGATCCATGTTGGGTGAATGATCCATCAAAGTAAATTTTTCATTGAGTTGTGAGATTGATAAGGAACATTGATTCATTAGGGAACTTAGATATCAAGTGGTTCTCAACATAGATAGGTGCTTTTGCTAGTTGGTCTGCAATTACTTGTCCTTTGATTGCCTTGTGCTCTACATACTCTATGTCAAACTTTGTTAGGATCATCACCCATTTAGCCATTCGTCCTATGAGAGTTGCTTTGGATAACAAGTATTTCAATGGATTGATATTTGCAATGAGCTTGATTTGATGTGACAACATGTAAAGCCTGAACTTTTGTGAAGAAAAGACTACAGCTAGGCATGCTTTCTCAATAGGTGAATAGTTCATTTCATAGCCTACCAAAGTTCTACTGATGTAGTAGATACCCCTTTCTTTTCTGTTTTCATCATGTTGTGCCAAAAGAGCTCCTAGTGCTGCTAGTGTTGCTGAGATGTATAGGATCAGTGGCTTGTTCGGTATTGGTGGAATGAGCACTGGAGGTGTCGATAGATAGTCTTTGATCTACTAGAAAGATTTATCACACTACTCATCCCATTTGTAGGTCATCCCTTTATGGAGAATATGCAAAAAAGGGGTGGATTTTATCTGATAGCAACACTATGAACCTTTTCATGGACTATAGCCTTCCTTGTAATCCTCTCATTTGCTTTAGTGTTTGTGGTCAAGAAGTTTCCCTGATATGATCCCAAAGACACACTTTTTTGGATTTAGTCATACCTTGTATTCTTCAAGTCTGTCAAAGATGGGTCCTAAGACTTGTATGTGTTCACTTCATTTCCTTGATTTTTCCAAAAATTTGTCCACATAATCTTTGACTGTTTTGTGGATCATGTCATGGAATATGAGGGCGACGACTCTTTGATAGGTTTTTCTCCTACATTCTTTAGCCCAAATGGCATCACGTTCCAGCAATAGGTTCCCCACAGACAAGTGAATGTAGTTTTGTGTTGATCCTCCTTGGTGATTATGATTTGATTGTAGCCTAAAAAACCATCCATGAGTGATAGCATTTCATGCCTAACTGTTAAGTCCACGATGACATCGATGTTAGGAAGAGGGGAATCATCCTTTAGGCATGCTTTGTTTAAATATCTAAAGTCAGTGCATATTTTGATGCCCCTAGTGGGTTTTGAGACTAGTACCCAAGTTTGAAACCCACTCAAGATAATCTATCGGTTGGATGAATCCAACATCAAGAAGCTTTTGTAACTCTAGTTTCACCAACTGTGCTATTTGAGGGTGCATCTTCCTTAATTTCTATATGACAGGCTTAGTTTTAGGATAGACTGCTAAGTGATGCACAACTACTTCATAATTATGGCCTGGCATATTTGTGTATGACCATGCAAAGTTAGCTCTGCACTCTTTGAGGAATGCTACAAGATTCTTTTGCAACAAGGATTCAACATAAAAAGTGAACTTTGGTGCCTCTTCTATTCCCATATTGACTGGTGTAGCCTTTTCTGCTAGTACTGCTGACTTTTTTGGATGCATTGCACTAAGGGGGAGATTGAATCCCTCATCCTCGGGCGCCTCAGAGAGGTTTCCACCGTCGAATGCATCCTTTGTTTTTACCTTTTTAGGATCATAAAGTGCCACAGTGTGGTTTTCACTTAAAGATCTACATGCTAGTTGTATTTCATTTATTTTGCGACTGAAGGATTCACTTGTCTCCCCATAGTATGCCCCTGTGTTGAGCTCTATGTCAAAACCTACTTTGTGATCTGCCCATGGTAAGGTGGCATGTAGTCCCATGAATTTTGAGATCGCTTCATCATTTTTGAATAAATCAACAATTGGTGGTCCTTGTTGGTCCATGCCAATAAGTTGTGGGTATACTAGGCATATTTTAGTTGGTTGATTGCTTAGAGCAAAGGATGCAATGGATATCATAAAGAGGGTGCTATTCTCAAATAGGTTTGCAACATCAAGGGGAAAGTCATCTCAGGTTGTATTGCATGATGTAGGTAACCAAGAGGAAGCCTCGTCTCGTTTAGCGCAAGTACCTTTGCCAATAAGGGCGACCTAGATTAAGATTCTTTAGTCGTTTCTCAAGAATGATGGGTTCTAGAAAACCATTGTCATTTTTTCCTAGCTTCTCATTCTTATTGTATCCCAATCCCTTCATTAGTTGCAAGTCTTTGTTGTCATCTTTTATGGGAAGAACAAGGATAGGCCGTTCATCATGATTTAGAAGTTTAGAGATGTCTTCTTCATTGATATCTTCTTGGTTCAAATCCCCCCACTTGGTGAAGGTAGTAGCTGCCATCTTGATGTGGGTTTTCCATGAGACTGGGGAGAAATGGGTAACTCTCCTAAGACAAAGGTGTCTTTCAATAGCTTGTAGTTCCCACAACCATCATCCTGGATTACTGCTTTGATGTCGGGCATATTCTGCACAATGGGTATTTTTGCTGCTGAGGTAGAGGCAAGGGATGTTGGGTCAACAAATGAGCTTGATGGTGTAGGGCCTTTGTAATTCTTAGGTATTTGGGGTATCTTATAGAACTTGGCCTCAAGATTCTTGCAGTAGTAAAAATGCTCAAGATCTCCATGGCTAGTAATTTCTCTGCCTTCAAAAGGAAATTTTACACACTAATGATAGGTTGAGGCTACAACTTTTAGAGCATGGATCCAAGGTCAGCCAAGTATGATGTACAAGAGATAAAGATCTAGCACTTGACATGTAGTTTCTGCAATGAGAGGTACCACTTGAATGGGAAGTTCAATGATACCTTGTGATACTCGTTCTTGATCGTCATATGCTCTAATGGTGGTACTCTTTGCTTTCTCAATAGTATCTTCTGAATAGCCTAGATGTTTGATTAACTAAAGGGTACAAATGTTCAGACCAACACCTCCATCTACCAAAATTCTTTTGACCTTTTTTTTATGAATGACAACCTCAAGGTGTAAAGCATGCTTATGAGATGGCTATGATGGTAGGTCTTGCTTAGAGAAGGTGAGAAGATGATTGGTGATATGCCCTACCATAGCTTGAAACTGGTTAGTACCAATATCCTCGGGAACAAATGAATCTGACAAGGATTTCTCCAATATTTCCCTATGTGCGGGAGATAGCTTTAAAAGTTCTAGGATTGATATTTGCATGGGGGTTTGCTTAAGTTGATCTAGGATATTGTACTTGCTAGGATTATATGTGGGAAAAGTAGGCTATGTCCTAGATTGATATGGGATTCCTTGAACGGTTATCTTGTCATGTCGCATGGTGACTCCAAATTCCTCACTAGCTCCTTTGATGGTGAAAACAGTAATGACACTATCGTAAGAGGCAACCACGTTGGAATAGGTTTGCTACACATTTGTGTAATCCTTAGCTTTGTCGTTGTTGTTTGCTTTGTTATGATCTAGAATAGGGTTCTTGTATATCTTAAGATCCTGATTTCCAGCTGTTACCTCAACAAATATGGTGTCATTCTCTATGAGATCTTGAATGATATTCTTAAGTTTCATGCAGTTCATTGTTTTATGTCCTTTGATTTTGCGAAAGTCATAGGGATCGTGCTTGTTATACTAGGATGGTTTCTCTTGTGGTTCTTGGTAGTTTTTAAAGTTGGGCAATGATATTAGATTTGAATCTACCAACTTCTTCATGATCTTTTCGAGAGGTTTTGATAATTGTGTGTATTTGCATTTAGGATAATTGTTTCTGTTAGTGGTTCACCTTTGTTTCATATCGGTGTTGTTGATGTGATTGTTTTGAGGAGGTGTCGTTTGTTGCACCATCAGTTGAATGTTAGCAATGTGATTGGTGTTGGGTCTAGGAGCACTTAGGACCACCTTAGTGTCTACCACACTATCATTTGTTACGTTCTTTTTCTTGGCCCAAACACGAGGCTTGTCATTTGAACTATTTGATGGTCTGTTGGAAGCTTGAGTATTGTCTTGTGAGATTAGAGCTCTCTCGATGCTAAGGGCTCTAGGGACAAGCTCACCATAAGATGTGATGCATTGCATTTTTAAGTGGAGAGATAGATTTGGGTCTAGATTGGCTATGATGATTCCCACTTGTTCATCGAAAAGAGGCCACTTGCTTTTACTAGCTCTCTGTCTCCATCGTTGCAAGAAATTGGTGAAGGATTCTCCTTTGTTTTGTCTAAGAGTATATGACTCTTCTAGGCTGACGTCCATGTCAATATTGAAGGAGAAATGATCAATGAATTTATCAGTAATTTCTTAGAAAGTTTTGATGCTAGGAGGTAGATGAGAAAACCAATCCATTGCAGGACCTGTTAAACTTCGAGGGAAAATGCTCATTAGATAAGAATCATTGTAAGCCACCTCCATACACATGACATTGAATTATTTGACATGGTCCATAGGACTTCCTCTCCCTTTTTATTTGTCAAATTTGGGGATTTCAAAGCTGGGAGGGAATGGTACCATTGCAATGTTTTGATCAAATGGATAGGGACATAGATTTTGTGTATGGGGCTTCTTGGTCTTGCCCAATCGAGGATCCTATATTTCTTGTGATAGCACCTTAAATTGTGATGTTGGATCATCTTGTGGATTTGGTGGAGGAACATATGGTGGAATGAAGGATGAGTTGTATGGAGGATTTTGATATGATAGGGTGTTGTATGGGGTGTATGGTGGTGTGAGATTCTATGAAGGTGATTGTGGTATTGATGTGTATGTTTCTAATGCGTTTGTATTGACGATATTCTATTGAGGATTATAGTAGGAACTTGGTTGTTGTTGTTGGGAATATTGTTGAGCTAGTAAGGCTTGTTGTGCTTGTTGTTGTTGTTGTGCCACGAAGGCTTGCTGTTGTTGTTGTGCTGCTAAGGCTACTTGTTGTGCTTGATGTTATTGCTAGGATAAGGCTGCTTGTTGTGCTTGATGTTGTTGTTGTGCTGAGGCTGCTTATTTTGTTTGATGTTGTTGTTGGGATAAGGCTGCTTGTTGTGCTTGATGTTGTTGTTGTGTTGAGGATGCTTCTTGTGCTTGATGTTGTTGTTGTGCTACTAGGGTTGCTTGTTGTTGTTGGGTTGCTAGAGCTGCTTGTTGTTGTTGGGCTGCTAAAGCTACTTACTATTGTTGGTTTGCTTCTTGTTGTTGTTGTATGGCTTGTTAA
This sequence comes from Sequoia sempervirens, assembly GCA_007258455.2. Taxonomy (NCBI): domain Eukaryota; kingdom Viridiplantae; phylum Streptophyta; class Pinopsida; order Cupressales; family Cupressaceae; genus Sequoia; species Sequoia sempervirens. The sequence goes on from VDFB02173455.1 coordinate 20,175, forward strand.
TAAGCTTGTTGTGCTTGCTGTAAGGCCAAGGCATGTGCTTGTAATGTAGGATCAGGTGGTTGGGACATCTATGATGGATTGGGGATGTTGATGTTTTGAGTAGGTAGTGGATTGTTGATGAAGGATGAAGGGTTCCCTTGGTTTGATATTCCTTGTAAGATGGTAGATGAGGATGGAGGAATGCAAGTTTGAGTTTCCATTTTATTATGCATGGTAACAAGAACTATAGGGAAAGATGAAGATGATGCCATTAAATTTTGCGATGGAAATGACACACTAGGACGTTGAGTCCATTGGTTAAAAAGATATCCTCGTCCCATGTCTTGAGGATTACCTTGTGCCAAAGATTAAACAAGGGATTCGTGATCAAGGTCTTTACTGGGTTGATAGAATGTGTAACCAAGGGATGACTTTGAGATGGATTGATAGTGAATGGGATGGGTGTGCTCTGTGACACCAATGGTACAAATGAACCCATTGGAGGATTGGATAGAGATGTCCCCATCTATGTTAAGGATTGGCTCTGTGGTATGGTATTGACATGCCCTTGTGTGTTATTTTGAGATACTTGGTCTATACTACTTTTCCTGATCGTGGAAACACTTGTGGTACTCATGGATATAGATGAAAAGGGGTGTCCCTGATATGATGAAGTGGTTGTAGAATAATGAAGTTTGAGAGGTGTGTATATCTGTTTAGGATTTTTGGGAACACAAGGAGCACCAAAGGTATGTGTCCAAGTGGTTGTTGGAGGTGGAGGATTAGTGTCAAGGGTACCCCCAAGTGTGTTGCTTTCAAATGGAAGAGTTAAACCAAGTCTTGAAACAGACTAGTTTACCCATTTGGGGAGTGGATGTTTGATTTAGCCCTAATGATGGCATGTTTGGAAACTTTGTGTCAATTTTTGCTTACAAATGATGGGAACTTGGAGCTACATTTTCAAAGGCTTGATGTTCCATAATTTCCTCCCTACTAAGTCCAAATGGATTATTCGTGATGTATTCTATCTCGTATGGTCTTGATGGAGATGATGGTTTTTGGAATGGGGTAACTTGACTTCTTGGATCAAATTCTAAAGGATTTGGATCACTTGAGGTGAATGTAACTTTGGCTTTCTCCATGATTCTCTTGTGTTGTGATCTCGTCTTTACCATAAATTTTGTGTCACCTATGGGAGAGTTGTGTTGTGATTTGTGATGCTTGAACTCTCTAGTTGACTCAAATCTAGGCAAAATGGACACTCTAAGTTTTTTTGGAGAAATGATGATAATGGGGGGTGAAAAGATGGGTGATGTGGGAAGTGATCTTTAGGACATTTTAGGACAACACTTTTTAGTGAGTTTGATGTTTTGATGTTAAGTTCAAGGATGTTTAATAACTTGTGAATCTTTAGGGTAGGCTCATGACCTTCAAGATAAACTAGTCCAAAGATGATAACTAACTTACTAAGTGCATGGAAAAGGATACATTTCACATACAAAGTAGCTAAGTTAGGGGTTGGTTTGATAGATGTTTAAGTCAAATGTGTTGGTGTATTCAATTTTTTTGAAAAGTTTGGTGAAGTGAAATATGAAATTTGATGGAGGGGTGGATGAAGTGTTGATCCAATGTTGACTTAGAATGAACCTTTGTT
>VDFB02173456.1:0-22976 GCA_007258455.2 Sequoia sempervirens
CATTGTTGTTGCCTCATTAAATGAGCTTTTTACAAGTAGGTATATGTTGTCCTCAAACAAAAGAAAAATAAAATTTTAAATTTTAAAGTTTCTAATAGCTCTATCACATGGTAGTGCTTGAGGGAAAAAAATACAAAAAGAGATTTTAAAAAATAAACTGTGATGCTCCTGCCATCAAGTAGGAAATTTCTAACTTTACATTTTTTTCCTATTTTAATAGGCTGATGAAATTAGGTGATAAAATATACTAAATTGCAATAACTTAGAATATGGAGGATTGAATAAATGATATATGGGTGTTATCCCCCTTGTCTTCTCTTTTTGGATACATACATGGAAACGAAGTCTCCATTCATCATTGTAAAATAAAAATACATAGAATAAATATCATAATTATCATTATCTATTATCTATATTTAGTGCACCTAATTGAAAAATAGGAGAAAGGATAGTGTAGCAGAGATATTAGAAAAAAAAATTGGCACATGTAATAAATAGGAGTTGGAATGGCAAAAGGGGGCTAGACCAAGCTCAAAGTAAATCAGTTAACATGGTGTAGGGAAAACCAAAACCGTCAAAAGTAGAAAACATCATAAGACACCTATAAATGAATGTTGAGATCCCATAGTGTGTGCAAATGCTTCCAAAGTAACACTCATCTTGCAATGAGATGAAACCAACAATAACACATCTATTAATTAGGGTTCCCTTAGATTACATCATGTTTGAAATTAGACATGATTAGTGATAACTTGGTGTCTTGAGCATTGCTCTACTACTAACTAGTCATATATAGCCTAGATAGAGCTACCTCAAACTCCACTCAAAGACAATCTATACTTTCAATTAGGCATCCATATTCTAAGTAGAGATTGCATGAATCACTTAAAATAATTGAATTCTTATTTGGGGTGGGGAGGGGGGAACAAAGGGTTCTTCTTTCTACTCCTTTTGTTGTGTTCTTCTCTCCTTGAAACTCCTCTAATATAGTTCTATTCTAACTAGCAGCTAAACGGCCCGGGCCACTTAGGGTATAAAGGGTGACTATGCCAAAGCACGATGTGTTCTGCCAAATCATTGTGAATATATGTTACAAGAATGCAGTACTTTTGATTCTGTTTTCTTCACTATTTAGGTTTCTTTAAATACAGAAGAAATTTTCAGTATAATATATCATTCATTGGTATCAAATATGCCTTCTAGCTCACTTAATTTGAATATTGTATTAAATATGTATGTGTTTGGAGGCGTTCATCTTGGACAAAGCTGCAGATTACAAGCTTCTCCTGTAGATCTGTTAAACGAAAACCACTATTTGTGATTAGCACATTCTTTATCTAACCATTTTTGTTGTAAAGTACTAGCAATATTTGTGCTACAATTTATTTACAACAAGCCACTATTCATGCCAAAAATAAATGGATCATGTAATTAGTGTGTGCTGCACTAAGCAACATCCAGACAAAAATCCTATAATCTTATTCAATATTCATATCCTTCAACTTGTGTCCTTGCAAATACCATGTTTCATTATAGAAGGAAGAATTTATTGATTCCATTTTCAGACAAAACTACTCATTCAGCCAATATATGCTATGCTGCTATAGTGCCCATTATTTTTGTTTGTTGATAATGTGGTCTACTTAATTCTCAGTTTTCAAATTACATTTATTTTTGGCCAAATATTGAGAATATCGTGTCTGAACTGATACAGCACCTTCCAAAGCTCACGATGGAAACTAACTCATGAATTTTATACTTGTGGGAAGAATATGACAAAAAAAAATCTAATATTCTTCCTTAAATGTCATTCCTTTATATTTAGTTTAAATTATTATTCAAACTGTCTAAAGCTTGAATTTCACTGGAGAAAAATCTAAGCTTGCCATGGAAAATAGGTTGTTAGTTTTATTACTCATGAAGAAACCTCTGCCTGAAAGTCAAGTCGTACATTTTAAAAAAAATCCAAATTGGATTGTGTAGTGTTAGCAAAATAAGCTTAGGTCTCTATTCTTAGGAAGACTAAGAATGTAACATGAAAACACTTTCTAATGATTGTTCCCAAGAGTTTTAACCAAGGATGATGAGTATAGACATAGGTATGGTCATGTCTAAGGTGATCTAAACATCTTTGATGTGAAATCCAATTCTCAATTTAGTGGATGCCTAAGAAACACAAGTTACATGGATGGTTGTAGAACTACCAGCTCAATTTAGTCTTATAATAATGGAAGAAAGGAATTTTAGAATGCTCATGGGAAGGGATACTTTCCAAAAGTTATTTAATTTGAATGCGAGAGAATTTTAAAACCATTCTAATGGATTTAATGTACTAAAGAAGATGTGAGATGTGCAAGAGAAGAGATGTTTCTATTGAGGTTTGTAATAACATAGTTATGAAATTTGCACTCTTATACTTGTTCCAATAGGATAGAAATTCCACGAATCGATTTTGATCATTTTAAAAAACACATGCTAATGTTATCATGATTGTGTCGTAAGGGAAATATGAGTGATCAAATGAAAGCATAATTGAAGCAATTAGAATCTAAAAACACTAAAAAATGAGAAGATTTAGATCATACAAACCCATACTCAATGAAATTAGTTTGCTAAAGCTTCAATGATTTAATCTAAAGAAATGAAATTCAAACTCAAAAAAATTAAACTAAATAGACAATGAAAACTTTCAATCCCAATGTAGATGATGCAAATTTGTGATGTGGATTGCTCAAATTGTGCATAATCCATGATTGCAAAAGCTTGATGGAGGTGATTCACAAAATAGGTGTTCTCAAGTGCTCAAGATTGGCTCAAGAATTCAAGAGAGTGCCTATGCTTATGAGGATTGTGAATAAATTTCATGATTGAAAAACTTGTTTTATAGATTTTAGGAATTTTGGTCAACAGTCAAGATTGAAAATGAAGATCAATGAATGATAGGAAATCAAGGAGATAAGGGAGATGAAGGGTTGAGAATTCATGAGATCCCAAAATATCCTTATTTTCATGGAAAAATTGTTGAAGATATTTTCAATTGGAGGGAAGAAATTCGAATTTGAACTGGAAATATTCTCTTCTTGAAAAAGGAATATTCTTTGTGTAAGTTGGAGAGTTGAAGGAAAATTAGTCAATTAAATAATTATGAAAATTATTTAATTGTGAGGATGAGAAGAATTAGGATTTATAATTAAATAAATAGGAATTATTTAATCAAGTGGGAATTAGTATGAAAATGATGAATTAATCAAATAACCTTAATTATTCAACTAATAGAGGAATAAAGTGAATTTGATCAAATAATTGGAAATTATTTAATTAAATGGAGGAATTAGGTGTTTATGAGGAAATGATGTTAATACGTTGAATTGAGATGTGTGATATGCTTAGGGAAATTTTAGGTGTATACATTTTTCCCCTCTTTGAGACAATGTACCTGTTATGTTGTTTCAAAGACTTGATGCTACTTGGAATTTTTTTTAAATTCACTTAATGCCCCATTGCACCCCAACGAATGAAGGAAGGACGGTGGGTTGCCACCTGAGAGATCAGCCTAAAAATAATAATTTTGGGCTGAGATCACGACATGATGACGAGACTAGGTCTGTTGAAAAGAGGATGAAAAATTAAGTCATAGGAAGCCCAAGAACTGATTAGGATTTATAGCCAAGTTTGAAAAATGAGTTACAGGGTGAAACACAAGGGTTTGCTAGGCATACATATGTATTTGGGTTCATTTCAACCTCATTTGCACATTTTTCTTTGATAGACTTGAGTTCTAAGCCTTCACATCCCTTCTCACCCCTTCACAAGAGTTTATAAAAATGGAACTAGTTGTATGAGCACCACACTATGCAAAGGTAGTGCATTAGTTCTAGAGGCTAGCTAGAGTAAGCACCCTGGTACATACCAAGTTAATTTTTTCTTGCATGTAGTTTCTAGTAGCTAAAGGTAGGCTAGAACATAGCCCACAAATGTGTCATGATTTGTGTAGCATTTTTTTAACCCGATGATGTGCTTTTGTAGCCTGACGCATTGCTTTTGAAAATAGCATTGGGATACGACAAGTGCATTGGGTTTTTGGGAAATTGCAACACTTTTATAAAATTAGCTCAGGTATGATTATCAATGAGCGACACTTTTGTTTTTCTCTCACTTTTGTTCTTGCTTTTATTTTTAAAAATGTGATTTTTTCATAAAATGTGACGCTTATGATTGTTATTGCGCGATGATTTTTTTCTTAGGTCATTTAGACTTAGTTTTTAATAAATTTTGAGAAAATTGATGTTGTGTGCATTATGCTTGCAGGTTTTCCTAGAGCTAATCCTTTCACAAGAGTGACGACTAGAGGTACTAGAGCACATGACTACTTTCTTAGTGATTGAGATTGAGTTTCTTAGTGTAGTTGGTCTATATATTGTAGCGTACATACTAGAGATTCAAACTCATCTAGCCCTGATGAAAACTTTGGTTGAGTGATGGAGGTTAGAGACATCGTCTTTCCATCTACCTACAAGAGAGGAAACTATCAACCTAGAGCACGTCTGGCCAATTCTTAGGGTTCCTATTCATGGAGATCAAGTTATCTCTGGTGTGTATCAAATCTACGAGGCTGTGGAGAGAGTCATGCTAGAAGATGAGATAGAGCTCAATGATGGGTAGGTCAATCTATGAGAATACATCAACAAAGTTAGTGATACCACTATCATGATTGTGGGACTTATTTGTAGACAACTCATGCCAAATCGATAATCCTAATAATTTAGCATTGAATAGGGGAGGGTCCTTGAAAGGATCCTAGAGGATGCTTGCATTTTTTCCTAGGAACATGCATAATTGCACATGTATGCCACGACATGCATTAGGTGGTATATAGGACCTTGCTACTGCTTGTCGAAAAGAGTGACACTAGTACACATCTAGGCCTGGGAGCACATTGACGTGCTTAGGCCAATTGGGGAGTTCTAGTGAGAGGCAGGATATTCTTGGTGTATAGATATGAGACCATGCTTACTCATCATGAAATGAGAGATCTAGATCATTGGACAAGATAGATTGATGACATTACAAAGTTCATATGGAGGCCATGGATCTAGATTGAATCTTTGTATGATGATGGGGATCAGTTGCCATACTATTCACAAATTAGGTGGTTGATCAATAGTACTTAGCATATCTTGGAGAGATACCGCTCTAACAAGGTCAGGAGGAAATTTGGGGAGTAGTAGAGCATTCCTACTAATGACTATCACATAGTATTTTCCAAGAAATTTAGAGAGATTATAGATTGGGGGTTAGTGTCCTCACCACATACAACATTTATAGATTGTGACCAGTTGGCCTAGGTTGCATGGGTATAAGAAAATGGTGTAGTAGATCCTGACATTACCCTAGATTATGATGCATAGTTTTCCACTTGTATGCCACTAAGGTTTACAAATCTAGATGGGGGTGTCATTGGTGGAAAGAGACATCAAGAGGGTGAGACAAGAAAACAACACTAACAGTGACAATGTGCAGAGGCCAAGGTTCCCATTGTCAAGGAAAAAGGATACGGATAGGGTCCAAAAGGTCCACCATCAACATAGGTTGTAGCCATAGTAGGAGGTGACAGAGGACTAGACGAGAAGAGGCTTTTTGTCACTCTTTGAGAGAAAGATCAAGCACATAGAGAGCTTGATGGGTATAGATAGGAGAGATGACCTAACTGCACATCTCACTCAGGTTAGGACTAAGAGAGACCAATTAAGGACAAAGTAGAAGCATTTGAGGATTGAGCGAGATGTAGAGGTCACTCAATGACAACAGGTCGAGGTAGATTTATCATAGGAGATAAGGCATATAAAATGGCTATAGACTATTGCATAGGCACAGGGATAGACGATCCCTTTCACACAATATACATACAAGAGATTAGGTCCATATAAAGCAAGGTGACATATTAGAGGACCTTATATGATATGGCAATCCCAACACATAGGCGACAACCAATATTTTCACAAAGGAATGTTGTGGGTCCTAGTAAATTATATGGTGGATCAGTTGGAAATCAATCTCAATAGCTATAGGGATCTCAGGGACATGTCCCTCAATAGCAACACCATGCATAGATGGGTCCACCACCACCTACTCTTGATAGAGAGGAGAGGGGGAGCTCTATGTAGCTCATTTTGTATAGATATTTTGTATTTATATTTTTATGTAGACAAACTTTATACACATTCCTTGGCTAGGGATAGCCTCACATATTTTTGATGTATCTCAAACATTCGATGTATCATGAAATTCATTTTTTTGATGATATATGAGATGGGATCATTTTAACCATGACATTGTGTTATTATATGCATTGATCTTTTATGATGTATGCTTTGATTATGAATGCATGTGTTATGACGTTTCATGTTTCCATGATGTGATGATTGATATCTATTTATTATGCTTATGATTTGATATGCATGTCGCTAAAGATCTATGGATGTAAGATGTATGATATGGTCATGATTTATCTTTTCTTTTCTTTTTTTCATATGATATATGATGATCATGCACAATGGATGGTATGAGATGCTACTGAAGGTTTGTGGATGTAGGTGGGATGCATATATTTTTGTATCATGATACTTGGATAGAAATGTTAGTATGATAAGATAGAAGAATAGATGAATGATTAGAATGAATGATGAAGTTGATCAGGATACCAATAAATGTATAAATATTTAATGGATTTTGATATTTTATTGAACATGTGATGAGATAGGATAGATGATTTTGCTTTTTCTTTTTAGATTATGCAACATAATGTAGAGAAATCCTTATTTTGATATAGCAAGTAAACACAATGCACCAAGGTATGAAGGAGTAGGGTGGCATTGTATCTATTGCATGGGATTTGAATCTACAAAAAAATAGGAGTATCCTTGTTCATAAATGGCATATGAACACCTTGTTCGATCATGTGAGAGAATGAGTTCATTGAAGCAAGTAGACCAATACACAAAAGTTATAAAGAACATAATATGTAAAAGTTGTTGTATTACTCGAGACTATCCCTACACACACAAGGAAAGTATTCACCAAGGTTGTATTACAAGAGCATCCAACAAACATAGAAAACAAAATCAATGATTGTTCCCCATTATAGAAAACAAAATCAATGATCGTTCCCCATTATGTACCCCTCTAGACACACCAAGATATTGAAGATCAAGGCAGTTTTGAGTAAGCGATGTAATGATACAAAAGATAAAACCAAAAGAAAAAACTAACCGATGCACACATCAATGCCATCATATCTCTTTCCAGAGAGAGTTGTTTTAGTTGATATTTAAAATGGTGTCTATTGTAATAAAGATATATCCATTAAGGCATTTATTGGATGTTGATTTAGATTCTTTTGTAGGCCGTTGACATGAAAGCTAGTTAACATGTTTGATAATGATCAAGACTTATAATCTTTGAGTGAAAATTTGTGTTTCAACAATTGTTGTACTTGCTTCTATTTGTTTTTTTCAAAGGTGTGGATGACGATAAGAACTTATTATGGATAACAGTTTATTATGATTAAATTTTAGGTGATGAGCATTGTACATAAATTGTCATTGATGTCAAACTGATGTCAGTAGGTCATTTCTACTATCAGTGGTTATCAAAGGGTGTCAAGGTTGTCAAATGCAAAATTTGTCAAAGATGATAAAGATTTTAGGAGTACAAACTTATTGATAGAAATCTGAAGGTTCTAGTAGGATGTTGGTTGATAGTGTGTAGGTTGTCTAATCAATCATATCTTGTATCATGTTTTTCATGGTGTGATTTCCCTTAGATAGTTCAGTTATTTATTATACCATGTCGGGTATGCAATCAAAAATATTTTTGGTGGTCCAAAAGGATATCTTTTGGACAAAGAGATTACTTAATATGGGTGGCATTTCTTTCAAAAATGCATTGTAACTCCACGATTTGGAAGGAGAGTATTCCTACACTAGTTTTATGAATTTCTTGAGTTTTTGGTGGTGCAGCTTAGTGTGTGAGGATTTTAAAATTTCAAAAGTCTTATCAAGCTATTTCAATTTTGAGGCATGTGTGGGATATGTGCAAGATCATGATGGTCCAAAAACTGGCGATATGATGGGTATGTGTAGGGTATGTGGTTGACGACTTTTTTTTACCCAAAATTAATGAAACGAAAAGGGCTTTTAAAGGAGATTCTCAGCTTTCCACCAATATAAATTATACTTTACTGAATTTAATAAGCCATTATTATTCATTTCTATTTGAATTATGAAAAGTCGTCTTGATTGATGGTTCTTGAAAAGCATCTATACCTTTCAAAGCGGTATCACATTTTGATCCAAGCATTCTATACTTCATACTATAGGATTAAAAAATAATAATTTCATGGTGCAGTCAAGTTAAGATGGTCAGACATCTGAGTTTTTATATATTTTTTAGGGTTGTAATAAAGAATTCGCAGTGTTATTTACTTGGAAAAAAATTGCAAAAAATATGCATCACATCTGGACACAGGTCCTCTTATATCCAAAATCTTATAAATAAAATATTATCATTTATTGTGGTTAGGGGTTATCGAGACATACACCTACTTATTTTTTCACGAAATTTAAGTATACGCATTGATTCAGAATTTTCACCAAATAGTTTTTTTTTAAATAAACCTAGTAGTTTAGAAACTTCCATTCAATTTTCTACAAAATTCTATTCTTACATATTTTTGAAATAATATAGATAACTTATTCAAATTTTTATGTCAAGTTGCCTAACTCTATTTTTTAATAATTTTTCACCACTTAAGGGCTTGTTTTTTCCATGATGATCCTGCACATACCCTGTGGTAACGACTACAAGCATGCAAAACTCAATTCAAGTGTTTGTATTGAGGATGGGACCTATTTAAGGTTCCCTTCTAGTGGCACAAGGTGTCAAGTGTTGTTGGCGGCAAGATTGTACCTTTATATTAAATATTTCATGTAATTTAAATTTAGGTAGACCTGTCCTATGTTGTCTATGTTGGTTTATATCCCTGGCCACAATAGTAGTGTTAATGTAGTGTCATATATATATTCCAAATGTTTAGATGCATCTAAGTGTTCAAGTGCAACCATGTATGTTCGAACGTAATTAATGATTAAAGTGAAATTACATAAGTCAAATGTACAATTGTGTAATGAATGGAAGGTATGTGATAGAAATGTGAGCATTAGTATTAGTGTGTTTGTTGGTGCAAGTCGGAATTAAATTTCAAAATTTCCATTATTTTTGTTTTAGTAGGATTGGTGTTCTACTTGTTTTTTTCTGGTAGGGATTGGCATCTTCGTTCTAGTGGGGATTGGTGTCTCTTGTAGGTTGGTGCCTACTAAATCATTTGGGGCCTAGTGTCTCTGGTAGGTTGGTGCCCACTTCATATTGTAGAAGTTCCTTATTATATTCCTACTTTTGAAAGCTTCTCACTATAGTTTTTCACTTTTTGGGTTTCCACATAAAATATGGTGTTATGTGTTATCTTGTGTGCTTCTTTAATTGAGCTTTACTTACTAGCTTGTATGGTTCGCTGTTCTTCATGTTGAAAAAATATAAAGTAATTGTGAAGGTTTCCAGAATAGTTGTAAATTTTTAGATCTACTAATTCACCCCCCCCCCTCTGAGTAGATTGTGTGCCCTTCAATGCAATGGAATGGTTGTTTTCTTTTTGGAAATTTTTTTAAATGTTTTTGAGCTTGTAAAATGTTTTGAGGCCATTTTTGAACTTTTGACATTTCCTAATTTGTTTTTGGTATTTTGTGATATTTGGATGTTTTTGAATTTTCAACATATCTAGATGTTTTTGAGTTTTCCATATTATTTGAATTTTTTTGTATTTTCACATTTTATGGATGTTTTTGGATTTTCACATTTTATGAATGTTTTTGGATTTTCACATTTTATGGATGTTTTTGGATTTTCAACATATCTAGATGTTTTTGAGTTTTCCACATCATTTGAATCATTTTAGCTTTTCACATTTTATGGACTTTATATTTTCAAATGAATTAGGGGATATACAAGAATCCATACTAATGACTAGGTTTAAGAAGATACCCCTAGTCATGTGTTAGATTTACTCATTATGAGGTGGATAAGCTGATCTTAGGATAATGCCAAGTAAAAATGATAGTGATAAATACTCATTGAACACCAAACTATGATAGGGACGTAGATGGATGAATGAATGATGGATGAGTGAATGAAGGTTTTATTATGAAGGGGATGAAGAGTGTTCTGATAGATGGTAGATGGTGCTTATTTACACAAGGCACCTATTTTCCAGGTTTTCACCAAGGTACTTTCCCAAAGCACCACCAAAGTGGTTTTCACTAGACGATGATTTTTGTCTTTAATATTTTATCTTTTTTTTGGGATTTTCCATTCTTTAATTATTTTGGATTTTTAGAATATGATACCCATCAAGGGCTAGACATATAGCCTCTTGAGATGACTATTGTTGATAGGTTCCTACAAGGTATCCCCTTCAAGTGTGGTTAACTAATATGCTCGAGATCCATAGCTTTTTGTGGTGATAAATGGACCTAACCAGTTAGGTTCAAATTTTCCTTTGTTATCTTGATCCAACTTATTTTTATAATTATCTTTAAGAAAAAAATCTCCTAATTGAAATTGTTGGTCATTGATCTTCTTTTTGTAGCTTCTACGTAGTCAATTTTGATATGCTTGCAAGTGATGTAGTGCTTCTAGATGACACTCATCCAGTGATTCAAGATCATTCAACTTGAAGGTCCTTTATTCTTCATCACCAATTAGGTGCTATAGTTAAATCCTCAATGATGGGAGCTCGCCCTTAATGGGTATGGTGACTTTAGTTCTATAGACCAAGGAATATGGATTAGCACTAGTAGGTGTTCTAATACTTGTATGGTAAGCCCATAAGGTGATATATAATTGTAAGTGCAAATCCTGACCAATGTAATTAACCATATTTTTCAAGATATTCTAGATAGTCTTGTTAGATGCTTTTGATTGACTGTTTCATTGAGGGTAGTGGAGTGTGGAGAAATAATGCTAGATATGAAACTGGTTGTAATTTTTTCAGGCATCATGGTTTTTGAAGCGTGTTCCATTGTCTTTGATAATGGCCTAAGGAAAACCATAGCGACATATCAAGTAATTAAGGATAAACATGAATATTTGTAGATGCCTATGATGTAAGTCATGGGAATGCTTCAATCCACTTTGTAAAATACCCAATATTGATAATGATGAATTTATGGCCATTAGATGAGGTAGGTGTTATCTTTCCAATGAGATCAAGTCCCCACTGTGAGAAAGGCTACGGTGTTATAATAGGTTGTAGTTCCTGCACAGAAGCGTGGATGAGATCACCATGCTACTAACATTGTAAGCACATTTTCACAAACTCATTAGCCTCTTGTTCCATGGTAGGCTAATAATTAGTGATTTTTTTTGTGGCTAATATTGACCAATTGGATAATTGTTGAAATTTGGGAATCCACAATTGGCTAATAGTTCGAGCTATAACATGGAATTGAATCGCCACAATTTTACCAAATTTTATTATAGCCTTATTTAAAATGCCAAATAATTTATTTTATTAAAAAAATTAACTCATAAAATCACCACAATATTCAATACATGATTATATCATATTCTCCTAAATTTAATAAATTATAGTAGAAATCTACATTAATTTGCCAATAGTATATTGTAATTATTAGTTTCTTTAGGGCCATATTTCTAATATTTAGTTTCCACCATTGATTTACAATATAATCTAATGGCCCTTGTTGTATTCCATGAGGTAAAATGTACCTACAATTTGTAATGCTCATGGGACCCATAATTTTGGGTTTGATGAGCATTATAAATTGTGAGTACATTTTACCTCACAGAGTACAACGAGGGTTTTTAGATCAATGATCCAAAATCAATTTTAGACCCCATGAGAATTATAGATCATAGGTACATTTTACCTTGTAGAATACAATGAGGGTTGTTATATTATTGTTACCTATTTTTCACTCTACGCTCAACGGTAGAGCTGAAAAGTTCAGCTCTTATAGGTACAGGTTGTTTTCCAGATTTTGCTGATAAAGTGTTCGTTTAATCATCAATGATGTCATCTTACAAATGTATCATAAGTTTGTTGTGCAAGTGTTTAAAACAGAAAATTAAGAAAAATTGCATAATAATACTTTTATTCATTTCGTGAAAATGCTGAATCTCGCACAAGCCGCGAGAGTAACTGAGATTGTTTCTGACAATCAAAAAATGAATACTAAATCTAAACACAGGCCACACTGCTGTAAATAGCATGAGCGTAAAAAAGAAAGCAATTCATCATTGCCTGTTACGGCGAATCACTTCGTTGGTGCCTTTAGCCATCGAGCCTTCAAGCAGTTGCAGCCTCGCTTCATCGCTCCGCATACCTGCAAAATCATTAAGGAAATAATGTTAGAGTTATACTCTAAGCAATAGTGAATTACTTTCTGCCTTACGCCTATGCTACAGACAGAAATGTAATTTGCGTTAAACCGAGCATTCATCAGATGATTGCAAGAAATCAGCAGAAAAACATAATGCAATGAAAGCTTTCAGCTTCTTTTATTTTGACTAACATGTTTGTTTCAGTGTGCAGGAGCAGGTTTTTCGTATTCGAATTCATTTCAGCTGATATGTGGAGTAAAACGGGCTCCCACAAGGGTTGAGCCCGGCATGTCAGGTTTTCAATTACAGAGCCAGAAAGGAATACAGTACAGTAATATCAAATGATTAAAACAGTCTAAATCAGCATATTTGAAATGATTGAGCAGTTACAGTTTCCAGAAAATCAAAGGAATAGTAACGTATCATGGCAGATAACAGAGCATTCAGCATTTTATTTTGTTTCTTACACCACCAAGTGCATGCACTGTCTACAGCAGATTCAAGATAACAGAATTTTCATGTTCAACAATTACAATGATAAGAACAATGTTGTTTTGATGTTTTGGTAAAGCATTTACAGTTTGAGTTATTTTTAAGGTAACAGAGGAAATAAGTTTCATATAACACTTTCTCATTGTGAAGTAGAATGCCCAATGGAAAAATGAAAGTAGACAGTTAGTGTTATATAGAGCATGAAAATCACTTTTTTTTTTATGGAGCAGCAGTCTCAGTCTATAAACAACAATATAAACAGCCACATCAAGGTACCAGTTATCCATCACAAAGAAATATGTTACAGCATCTTCATGAGTTACAATTTTCAGTCAATACAAGATATAGAAGGATGTTGACAGTCCCAAGCGACGTTGTCCCAGATTCCTAGAGATTTTCTGTTCTTGTTTTCTACCAGTTTGAAGTTCAAAACAAAAGGAATAAGCTATCTACAGAACATTATGAGTGCAGTTCAACATTTATATTGGATAAGTAATGAAATATGATGGAATATCAGGCAGTATTCATGTTCGAAAGATACAGTCATTCAATGGAATACAGTTACTTTAACCAATGAAGCACCCAAAGATGCAATTTCAAATAAACCCAAATATGTTTTGAAAGACACAAACAGGCAGCATGGAGACACTGGTAAAAGCTAAGATATGTTTTTTTTTTTTTTGAAGAAGACTTGCTTGCTAACTAGTAATAGCTCATGAGGTTTAGTACAGTGGGTCTTAAAGATCGAATAGCAATGAGAGAAAAACAGATATTGTCTCATGGCCTTTTCCATGATAGTGATCATGACAGCCACAGCAGTAAAAGGGAATATACAATTATCTTGATCAAATCCAGCTATCATGAATGAATAAATACAATACATTTTTTATATGCCAGTTCGTGAAAAGTGTATAAATTCAGATCTAAGCATAATGTTTCAGCTTTTATGCATTGAAGCAAAAACAGATATCATATGCTGCACCCAGTTTTCAATGAGCCAAGGAGTGATGGATGCTTATGCAATATAACAGTCAGATGTATTGTCTCATGGTCATTTCCAGCTCACAGCCAATAAAACAGTGCTCACGGTGCCATCAATTTGAAGGGAGAAATAACAGAATTTGCTCAGTTCAACAAAAAAAATGAAAATGTCAAAAATGCCTCAAGCCATGGACAATGGAAAGTGGAATTATATACAGAAATTTCTACGCCCAGAATGGAATAATATGATGGTTTCTTATGCTCAGCTATTGTAATGAAACTCAGACACAGGAAGGTGAATTTTCTTCAAAGGCCATAAATCAAGAGTCATAAAATAAGCATGAGTTTGAGCCACGATTTTTACTATCAACGAAATATGTCAAAAAACGAATGCTACAGAAGATGCAATGGAAAGGCTAATTACCCAGATAAGTTTTTAAACTGGAGAATGCATTCTCTTCATTTTTATGAATTTTTGAAGTTTCAAACGCAGAAAACACCAAAAAACAGAATATTATTTGTAGTACCCAGAAATCAGAAAGGAAAGTTTACTGTCATGCGCCTGAAGAGAAGTTTTTGCGTACACCCAGATGGGGTTCTTACTGAGGAAAAGTATATGCTTAGTATATCAACTCGTTTTATAGTGAGAGAGCTTTCAAAAGCTTGCTAACCAGAATACAAAAGGATAACTGTAGGTTGGTTGTTTTCAAAGGTTAACCATTGATATGGCGCCGCCTTTTCATCAAAAAATACGTGGTCAAAGTCTAGAAATTGCTAAGGAATCACTAGATTAAGTGAAGCCGCGGCCAAAGACAGAAATATCTGATGCTTATGTCCATTCTTAGCTGAGATATTGTGTTAAAATTCAATGACAGAGGTATGAAAGCTTACCACGTTTTTATGAGGTTTCATTTTTATACTGGCTCTCTTCAGATCATTCTTCCAGCATCGACTTCAATGGAAAGAGATTTTAACAGAGGACAGAAGCAGATGACAAAATGTCAGAATATTATCATGGTCGCGCCCATAAGATAGCAAAATTTCCATGTAAATGCCCAAAAAGAGCTCAGATTTGTGGCAAATAAGTTCCGTCTTACCTGTTACGCCCAGAATATGTCAAAAGATCATGGAAATCGACAGAAAATTGCAGAAGTCGAGCTTGAAACCCTAGTGAAGCCGCGGCCAGCTCCTTCGAGAAGTTTCTCTCTAAAAAGTCAATGTGATAATGATGGATTTTAGGGTTCGATAATCTTTTTTCACCCTAAAACATGCTTTTGAGAATTCGACAATGATTTTATTAAATCATGATGTTTTATTTATTTTCGTGCCAAAGTTTCTTTATCATCATATGGTCGGCCTATTATCATGAAGGAAATGATGTGTGTAATTTTATTAAAAGAATGATAGTCGACCAAGCTTCCAATTGTATTATTATATTTATAATTTGCATTATTCAATGAATAGCTAATTTGTTAAATGATATACCACAGATCATTTAATAAATTAGTTATTTTAAACATGCAAATTATAGATATTTTAATACAATTTAAAGATATTATATCAGGCAAAGTTAACTGAGGGTGTTAGATATTTTTATCATGCACATGTAATAGAAGTGGAGTTTCAGTTCCTATGGGCGAAGTTGATAAAAATGAGGCAGTTTTGCATGCTTTGAGCCACTTTTTCAGGGAGTTGCAGTTCAGTTGGAATAATGCATGTATCAGTTACGACTTGGCAGTGAATTTGAGCTTAATTGGACTCATTTTTACTTGAGTTTGGCCACTTTTTCAGGAGATTTTCACTTGTGCTCGGATTTCACATTGTAATTGTCATCTTTTCACCTTCTGATGACTTTCAGTTCTTTTTGCATGCCTTTTTGGAAAGGTTTTTGTATATATTGAAAAACTTAACTGTTTTTCATTCTAGTTCTTATTTTCTGCCTTTGCCTTCAGCAAAGAAGAGAATCTTGTAACTCAGCTTTCAGATTAATATAGCAGTGTTTTATTACAGGTTAAAAGTGCGTAATTGCAGAAGATTCCTTTGAATTCAGGACTTTAGAGTTTGCCTTCTAGATTTCGAGCATCGTTTTGTGAAGAATTTGATCGAAGAATTGCTGTGTTTCGGTTCTGAAACCTTTAGTTTTATCTGTCTTTTTCACATATCTGTATGCAATTTAGTTTGTAATCACTGGTTATACATTGTGCTTATTAATGAGTTAATACATTTTGTTGTGAAAACCTTGTTTTCCTTCAAATAGTGCATTAAATCACAAGCCTTTGTTTAAATTGTTCAAGTGACCAAATTATTGAATCTGGTTGTGTGGATTTGAGTTTTAAGAAGTTTATTGTGAATAATAATTGCAAGTCATTATCATTTAGGTGCAATCACCTCTCATAGCTTTAAGATTTCAGTTCGAGCAAGTTCTTTTCCTCTTTCCATCCAAGTCAATTAGTTTTAGGAGTTTTTTTTAATCAGGGAACCAGCCCTCTCTGGAGATTGATTCTCGAAATTAGGCAACCCACAGGCCTGAGAATCATTCCATGTTTCAACAGATTGCTAGGTTTAATTAATCAAGCGTTCGGGTGCAATCTGATTTGATAACAATTATATTTTAAAATAATGGTGGCAAGTAAATATTATAGTCTACCCCTTAAATCCATCGATAATTTCCACCCTTGGGCCCCTACTTTTCCATGAGAATTATTTTTAGATTGGATGGATTCACCATCATAATTAATGCATTTTCCTATTATTTTTCAAGATTCGCCAAACACAAACATAGTGATGTAAAAAAATTGCCAATAATTTTTTTTTTTTTCCTAAAAAAAGAAAGATTCGCCAAGATTTTATATCTCTTTTTGAGGGGGGTTTCTTAAAGTTATCATTGCTAATAATAACCTATTCTAAGAAACTTCTTTGCTAAGGTGATACTGCTTGATATGACCCACAAACACCTTCATTTATCTCTTTTAAGGTAGTTGAAGATTCTTCTAGGTTAAGACATATGAGTAACGTTCCATCAATACTTTTCTAGTAAAGGGTATCACCATTGATGACAAAGTGAGAGGATCTTTAGATAAAAAATTTATGGAGGTTATTGGTAAGGTTAGATGGAAGGATACCATCATGAAGGTAAAGGTAAATATCGTGGTACCAAGATGAATTAGGACCAACAATTTTACACACAAATTTTGATTCAAGGATTTCCAAAGCTGGTATGAGAAGCTGCTCCATGAGAAATTCACATTTCAAGCTATTATGTGACATATCTAGTAAAGATTAAATGTTTGTCATAACATTTGTTTCTTTATTGTTAACTCTTCAAATCTGCTCAAAGGTGATGAATATGAAATATTATTTAAAGCTATCAAATATTCTTTTTTATAGCATAAACTTATCATCCTTAGTTTGGTAGTCATCATTAAATTGTCTTACCACCAATTGGGAATCACGATAGACCTAGAGTTCCTTGATTTTTCATTAAATAGACATTCTTAACCCTATGATGAGAGATTCATATTCTTCTATGTTATTGGTACATGGAAAAGCTAGCCTATATGATTTTGGTATGGAATTATCTTGAGGGGTGATAAATAAGATCCATGCTCCTAATCTATGTTGTGTATGGGAACCAACAAAATATAGCTTCAATAATTTTGTTAATGTTATGATAAATATATCTTTATCTAGAAATTTAGAAACCAAATGATTCTCAACATATATGGGAGATTCAACTAACTAATCTACTGTGACTTATCCTTTAATTGCCTTTCAGTCCATATACTCAATGTTGAACTTGCTCAAGATCATAACCCATTTAGTCATAAAACCTATAAGATTTGCATTTTTTAACAAATATCTTAATGGATCAAACTTAGAGATAAGCTTGAATTAATGGCTAAGCATGTAGTGTTGTAGTTTTTGTGAAGAAAAAACTACTGCTAGACAAGCTCTTTCAATAGGGGTATTATTAAGCTCGCACGTCCAATGGGGTCCTATTGATATAATTTAGATGGATCTTTATTTTCCTAATTCATAATGTTGTGCTAGGAGAGGTCCTAACATTGATGATGTTGCTAGGATGTATAGCATCAAAGGTTTATCCACAATAGGTGGCATTAATACTGGAAGTAATGCAAGACAATATTTCAACTGTTGGAAGTCTTATTGGTAATTATGATCCCATTTGAATGCTACACCTTCATGAAGAAGGTTTGTGAATGAGTGAAATTTGTTGGCCAATTGTGCAATGAATCTCCTAATAGATTGTATCTTCCTCTATAAACTATAAAGTTGCTTAAGTGTTTTGGGTGGTTGCATCTCAATAATGGCTCTAGCTTTGGCAGGGTCCACTTTGATTCCCCTTCATGATACTATATATCCCAAAATTTTACCTCAAATGACTCTAAAGTCACATTTCTTTGGATTTAGTATCACTTGATACTTCTCCAATCTATGACATATTTGAAATAATACTTCAAGATGACCTTTTATTGTGATAGATTTTTCTATTATATCATCTACATTATAATCTTCCAAAATCTTATGAAACATATCGTGAAATATTACGATCATCGGTCCCTAATATATTGCTCTAGTATTTTTGAGACCAAAGGGCATGATGTTACAACAATAGGTTGCCCAAGGACATGCAATGGGTATGTGCAGGATCATCATGGAAAAAAAAGGCCTTAAGTGGCAAAATTTTTTAGAAAAATTAGAGTTAGGCAACTTGGCGTAAAAATTTGAATAATTTATCTATATTATTTCAAAAATATGTAAGAATAGAATCTATAGAAAATTGAATGTAGTTTCTAAACTACTAGGTTTATTTAAAAAAATCTATTTGTGAAAATTTAAATGCAGTAGTACTTAAATTTCAGGGAAAAAATTAAGAAGTGTCATCTTTACCACCCTAACCACAATAAAATGATAATATTTTTTTATAAGATTTTAGATATAAGTAGAGACTCATGTCCCAATGTGATGCATATTTTTTTGTAATTCTTTTCCAAGTAAATGATTAATTACAATTTTAAAAAAATATTAAACCTTGTATCTCGACCACCTTAACTTGGTCAAAACTTTATGAAAATTCATTTTTATCCTATAGTATGCAAAGCATAGAATGTGACACATGTTTTAGATTCAAAAATATGATATCATTTGAAATCTATAGATGTTTTTAATCAACCTATCAATTAGGACTTTAGTAGTAATTCAAATAGAAAATGAATAATAATTATTTATTAAACTCAAAATAAAGTATAATTTATATTGGTGGAAAGCTGAGAATCTCCTTTAAAAACCCTTTTTTGTTTCATCAATTTTGGGTAAAAAAAAGTCGTTAGCCACATAACCATCATATCGCCAGTTTTTGGCCCATCATGACCGTGCACATACCCATGTAAATGCAATTTTATGTTGATCCTCTTGTGCTATCATTATCTGGTTATACCCTAAAAATGTGTCCATGACAGATAACATCTCATGTCTAACTATGAGATCCACAATGATATCAATGTTTGGTAATGAAAAATCATCTTTAGGATATCCTTTATTCAATTATATGAATTATATGCATATTCAAATGCCCCCAATGGGTTTTTATATTGGTATGAGGTTTTAAACCCACTAAAAATAATTGATATGGCTTACGAAACCCACATCGAGCAGTTTCTGTAGTTTTACTTTCACCAATAGTGCTATTTGGGGATGTATTTTCCTTAGCTTTTGCTTAACAGGTTTTGTGTTTGGGTGCACTTTCATATGATGTACTACTAATTGGGTATCAAGGCCTGGCATGTTCGCATATGACCAAGAAAATTTTACTTTTCTTTCTTTTAGGATTTTTGCTAGATTGTGTTGTTCCTCGTCTTCCAAGGATGTAGCATAGTATCTTACCTACAGTTGATTGGTTGTTTCAACATTAACTAGTAGCACCTCTTCCACAAGAACTACTAATTTCTCCTTATTGATAGCAACACTAGGGAGATTAAATCCTTCATCCTTAGGTGCCTTGGAAAATTTTTAACCTTTAGATATGTCCTTTGTTTTAAATTTTTTACTATCCAAAAGTGCCACTTTGTGATTTTTTCTTGGTGATCTTGTTTTGATTTTTAGATTTGTCATTTTATGACTAAAGGATACAATCATGTCCCCATAGTATGATTGTGTATCATGTTCAATTCCAAACCCTGTTTTGTGATCACCAAAAGGTATGCCATCTTGTAGGCCCATGAATTCAGTGATAGCTTCATCATTTTTGGATAAATCAAGAACCAATACTTGTTGGTTGTCCCAATCTATGAGTGGAGTATAAAAGAGTTTAAGTTCATTTTTTTGTATGGGAGAGGTAAATGGAAGCTTTGGAACAAGGTATCAAATACATTTTTTTAAAACTATTTTAATGGCATTTGAGCGAATCCCCATTCACTCAAACCCCCATTTGAGTGAATGGGTCAAGGGGGGTTTGAGTGAAGGGGGGTTTGCTCAAACCCCCCTTTTTTCCCTTCTCCCCATCCTTTCTCATTTTACTACCAAATTTTGCATTTCTAGGCTCAAGTTAAGGATGAAAATGGAGGCAACTTCATAGGCCGAACTAGATGATGGTATTCCTCAGAACGAGCTATCCATAAAATATAATTTTAATATATTTTGGTTTTATTATGTATTTTTTAGTTTAAATAAACATAGGTTTTTCCCTGAAATCAAGATCTTTGTTTTGCACATGTGGAAAAATAGTAGATTATCAAAAAAATTCTAAAAAATAGCTATGCACTAGATATTGATGTCCTTGATCCAACAACAAAAAAAATGATTTTCAATACATACAATTTTTTTGTCTTAGCAAGTAAACCTATGTCTAAATTGTAACTGGTTTGAATTCAAAACTTAATTAAGAAAAAAATATTCAATAAAACATTATGAAACCAATTGCATGCACTAGATATCATAGTCACAAATCTAAATTTGGAATAAAATAGAATTTTATCCTTCATAGAAAAAAATTATGTGTTAGCAAGTACATGCCACTCTTTAAAAATGGTGTTTACTGTTAAAAACTAGTTTTCGAAGATGGAAAAATAAATACAATTTGATTCCAATAATTTAAAAAAATATATATTTAGAATCTACAAAAAAAATTTCACAAATCACTAGTTTGCATCATCTTCAAATTCCTCATGGTTTAGTAGCTATAGGTTCCCGAAAGTGAAGATTTAGTTAAAAAAAATTAGTTCAATGTCAAGTTTGGCCAAAAAGTGTAAACCATTATTGTGGGATCACCCATGAACTACTTCTTTCCAATAGACATCAAGCAGATTTTCTTCCATCAACATGCTCCTTGCCATCTCTTGAACAATCTTATTCTTTCCTTCCACAACCCCATTCTACTAAGGAGTTCTACTAGCAAATAGATGCCTCTTTATTTCATGTTTCTCACAAAAGTCATTGAACTCATTTGAAGTAAACTCACCTCCTCTATTAGACCTCAAAAATTTAATCCTAGCATTCATTTCATTCTCTACCATTGATTTGAAAATCTTGAATCTATTAAAAGCATCAGTTTGAAAGAAAGTAACCCATGTCATCCTAGAGAAATCATTAATAAAAAGCATGAAATACCTTTCTCCTTTCAGATTTTTTTATTCTAGTATGTCTAGACAATTTAGTATGTACCAACTCCAAAGGTCTATAAGAAGAATATTCTTTAGACTTGAAACTAAGTATCCTTATCATATTTCTAAATTGACATTGCTTGCACATCGTACTTGCAAGCTTGATTACTTTAGGCATATCTCTTACCGCATACAATGAGTTGATTGCCACTAGATTGTCAAAGTTGATATTTCCCATTCTCTTATGCCTTAGCCAACATTCACTTGCCTTTCCTAGAAGAAAAATTCTTCCATTGACATCTCTTAGACTGTATATGTCACCACTTGTCCCATATCCTTCAACAACCAATTGACTAGACTTTTCTTTTCTTATTTCACTTCCACTTTTATTGAATACGAGATTGTAACCATTTCTACATATTTGACTCACACTAAGAAGATTATGCCAAAGACCTTTGACATAAGGGACAAATTCTATTATTCTCTTTCCATCAATATTTATTGAACCTTTTCCATAGATTTGCACTGAAGTATCATCTCCAAGCTTGAATATGCCACCATTCCACTTCACTATCTTGATAAAATTTCTCTTATCTCCTGTTGTGTGGTTACAACAACCATGATTAGTCATCAATGAATTTGCATCATCCTTTGCATTAAAATAAATACACACCATACTTGGACCTTTAGCTTTATCTCTAGTCTTCTTAGCAACCAAAAATAGGACTTCATCATTATTATCCAAACCACTAGAATTGTCATCTTTTGTAGAGTAGGAATCTTCCATGGAGTAGAGACTCTTCTTAACCTTATTTCTTCTAGGCTCTTTGTTTCTCTTATCAGAATTATATATATATATATATATATATGCATATGTATATATATGTATATGTATATATACATATATGTATGAATGTATATATGTATATATGCATATATACGACATACGAAAAATTCACTGCCAACAATTCACCATGGGAAAATTCATCACCATGACAATTCACCACATGAAAAATTAATTGCATGAATTTTTGGCAGTAAATTTTATGTGGCGGTGAATTGTTGGTGGCGGTGAATTTTCCCGTGGTGAATTGTTAGTGGTGGTAAATTTTCCATCAGTGAATTGCTGGTGGTGAATTCTCCTAGAGTAGGATATTATCAGGGAAGACATAAAATGTATGAAAGTTAGTAGCAAACAAAGAATTATAGATAGCTTAGGATATTTGAGTTGAATGATTTCTGTGCAAAGGATTTTTTCAAATTAAAATCACTTTCGAAGTGGATCCCAATGGTATCTTGATTGCAAGAGCAAAGGATAAAAACATTTGGATATGAACCTGTTGCTCGGTTAGAGTCATAAAGAAAATTTTTATATCAAGCTAAGAGGTAGAACATTGGCATCTAGATTCAACTTATGGTAAGGACAAG
>VDFB02173457.1:0-41565 GCA_007258455.2 Sequoia sempervirens
TGCTAGTGAGATTTTCAGTAATTCCATGATGGAGATTTGGGTAGGGGTCCTTTTCAATTGATCTAGGATATTATAACCACTAGGTACTGACTTTGGATTGGTGGTGGATGCATTTGGTGGTTGGGATTGTCCTGCAATGGTAATTCTACCACCACGTGTGGTGACTCCACAATTGGCTTTGGATCCTATGATATTAACAACGGTAACCCACTCATCTAAGGTTGCAACAACATTTAAGGATGCAACCACATGGTCATAAAAATGGTTCACATTATTATACTTTTCCTTACCATTATTGTTTCCCTTATTGTGATTTGGCATCAGATTCGTGTATATTTTGAGATCTTGGTTTCCTGCGGGTTGTTCAACATTTATGGTCCTGTCATCAATGAGAACTTGGATCAAAATTTTCAATCGCATGCAACTGGTTGTCATGTGTCCCTTAATTTTATGAAAATTGCAAAGGTGATTTTCATTATAACATGGTGGTTTAACTTGAGGCTCTTGATAATTTTCATAAATGGGGATTTTAATAAGATTTTCCTGTACCAATTTTTTCATGACAGATTCAATTGATTCCCCAAGTGGTGTGTGTTTTCGTTTCGGGGGATACTTGTTCCTTGGTGGTGGTCTCACTTGATTATTTAGGTTATTGACCGCTTGATTGCTAGGTTGTTGTGATGATGTGTTGGCTTGTGTGTTGTTTCGGTTGTTGATATGATTGTGCATTTTTCCTTGGGGCACTGATAATAACTTTGGCATCAACCACACCATCGTTAGTGAAATTCTTGTTCTTTTCCCATGTGTGAGGTTTTTCATTGTAATTGGTTAATGGACGATTTCCTTGATAAGTAGGTGTACCCCCTTGTGCAATAAGGGCTCTTTCGATGTTGAGGGCCTTGGGAATCAACTAGTCATATGTGGTGATGCATTGCATTTTTAGATGGAAGGACAAGGTTCCTTCAAGATTGGCGATGATAGTACAAATATGTTGTTCTTTGGCATAGGCCACTTGCTCTTGTTGGCCTTGGATCGCCATTGTTGCAAGAAGGACACAATTGTTTCCCCCTTGGCTTGTTTTAGAGTGGATAGTTCTTCTAGACTCACGTCCATGCCTATGTTGAATGGATAGTTTTGTATGAACAAGTCCACAATTTATTGGAACTTTTTGATTCTGAGAGGAAGACAAAAGAACCATTCCATTGCTGGTCCAACCAAACTCTGAGGGAATAGTCACATTAGATAAGAGTTGTTGTATGCAACTTCCATACAGTGAACATGAAATTCCCTGATGTGATCTTCAAGGTTGCCAGTCCCATGATATTTGTCAAACTTAGGTATTTCGAACCCTTGTGGGAAAGGCACCATCGCAATGCTTTTGTCAAATCGATAAGGGCACAAATTTCCTTGTGTTTTTGTTGTTTTTCTCGATTGTAGGTCTAGCACTTGTTGTGAGAGCAATTTGATTTGTGCAGACACATCATTTTGCAAATCAGGTGGTGGGATGAATGTTTTTTGGGGTGGTTTGACTATTTGAGTGATGGGTGGGTTGTTTGTGTGTTAAGTGGAAGGTTCTTTTACCAAGCACGTATATCAACGTTGTATGGTGTTGTTGTGCCAACAATGCTTGTTGTTGGGCTTGTAACTGAGTTGCTTGTTGTTGTGCTTGGTATTGTTGTAAATCTTGATGATAAGCTTGTTGTTGTAACAAAGCTTGCGCTTGAGATTGCTAAGCTTGATATTGAGCTTGTTCCTGAGCTTGGGCTTGTTGGGTTGCTTGGGCGGCTTGTGTTGCTTGCGCAGCTTGTGCAGCTTAGGCAGCTTATTGTTGTTGCAATAAAGCTTGAGCTTGTGCTTGGACAACTTGTTGTGCAACTTGATGTGCCTGTGCTTGTTGAGCAGCTTGCTATGCAACTTGCATGGCTTGTTGAGCTTGAAATTGTTGGAATTATTTCTGATAGGCTTGCTAGGTAGCTTACAGTGTGATACTATATTGATTTTCCATGTTTGGTTTCAGTGGTGGTGGAGGATTTGGAATGGTGTGAGATGTTGTGATGAGAGTTTGTTGAGGTGGTTGTTGAGGCGTCATTTGGGTGATGATAGGGGGTTGTGTGATAGATGGTGTAGTTGTTATGCTAGGTCCTTGGGAGACCACATTTATAGATGGTGCAATGATTGATTGTGTCATTTGGATTGGTGCCACCTAGTGTTGCGATATCGGTGGCATGCTTGGAGTATTTGATATGTTGATTTGATTCATGATTGGAGGATTGTTTTGATTTGGTTGATTGAGGATTGGTAAAGGGGGTTGCCCTAAACTAAGGATTGGTGTGGATGTCAATGGTAGAGGGGGAAATGGTGGGAAGATGGGTGGTGTGTTTCCTTGAGAAAGTGATGATGAGGGATCAAAGATTCCCCCTTGTCCAAATAGTCCTCCTTGTCCTTATGAAGTCATGGGGAGAGAGACTTGTGTGTCAAAGGAATACGTCGGTGATGCAGAAAAAGTGGATGGATTGTTGGTGTCATGAAAGACAAGTGGAACGTATAGATGTTTTGGGTTTTGAGGAATGGTATTTGGTTGACCAAATATGGTATTTGCATCAAGTTTTGCTTATTTACAAGGGGATGTGTTTGAAGAGCATGAAGCAATGAACTCCCCTTGGTAACCATGGGTTGACTTGGAGCATGAGATGAGGTCGATTGTGGGATGGGTTGAATGATGTTTTGGAAGGAAGGTGTGAATGATACCAGTGGCATAATCCTAAGAGGTTTTTCCACAATACTAATCACATCATAATCACTAGATCTAATGAGGTTGATTTTAGGTGTAGTTTGACTCAATTCACTTGAAGTGGATGTTTCTTTTTTTGTTTCCATGTTATTCTTGTGTTGAGATCTAGTTTGGACCATAAAATAAGGATTAACTTTCAAGGATATGGGAGGTAAACCACTAACTCCTTAGGTTGGTCTAAAAATTAGGTACAAAAAAGAAAATCTAAGATATTTAAGGATCAAAGGATGGTGATGAGATAATGAAAGATGGGTGATTGTGAATGATTGAACTCTTAAGAAACCTTGGAGGGATACTAGACTTTAGGACTTTTGGATTTTTGATTTTTGCTTTGATTTTGATTTTGATTTTGATTTGATAATGAACTCATAAACTCCAAGAAGTTAGATGTTGTCTTGGAATAAACTTGTCCACAAGGTGATAATTTGACTAAGTGTATGAAGAAGGATGCATCCACACACACTTGGTCAAACAAGATGATTTTTATTTTGATTTAGAAGGATTTTCCAAAAGCCTAGCATGAAGGATTTTTTCCAAGATTACAAGAGTTGTTTTGTGAGATGGGATTTGATTGATGTTTGGGGATGGATGAAAGTGTTGATTTTGATCCTAAGTGAACTTAGAGAGACTTTTTCTTACAAGACCTAGGTTTTTAAGAACATGCTATACCTCCTATGTGAGAAAATCAAAACGTTGAAAAAGACTTGGATTTTGACAATAATAGAACAAATACAAATTGGGATTATCTTTTGAAGCACATTTGTAAAAGTTATAGACCAATCTTTCTCTAACTTCCTAAAGCATAGACTGACATTTATTGAGATTTCTTGGACTAAAACGTTTGTAATGATTGATGGAATTTGGTTTTGGGACCTTGATCTTGTGGGAAATCATTTGAGAAAACACATTTGTGGGGTTCAATTTGTCTTTTATCTTTGCTTAATGGATTATTTTTACCACAAACACTTTCTTGCTTAGCTTTTAAACTAAATGTATGTCTTAATTTCTTTTCATCCTGCAAGGTCCATTATGTGGAAATCAAGAGAATCAAGGCAATAGTTCCCTAATGTTGACTTTAGAGAGAGCAAATTGAGATATAGGTCCAAATATTTAGAAGCCTCTAAGGATAAATACCTAGGGACAAGCAGTAATACTTGGACTTTTCAAAGGTATTTGCCTCTTGTAAAAGGTTTGAAATTTGATGACCTTGTTAAATGTTTGTTTTCAAGATTTTGGATCCAAGCAATGTGTTTTAACTGACTCAAAGATTGTACAATCCTAGGATGGAAAAGAAAATATTTGTTGAATTCTCACTTGGATTTCTCCAGTTGCGCTTATTCAGAGTGGATGATTAGAAGCTTGAACACACTAGATCCCCTCCATGACACTCACTTCTATGGGTCAACCAAGCTTCAGTTCTCATGAATCTCCCATGACAAATTTTTCATCTCTACAAAGAATCGCAAATATGTGGGACGGCTCTGGAGGTCCAACCTCCTGACGCCAATAAATATTGGGATTTTTGGCTTCTACACAAGGGTTCGTAATAAGGGAATCTAATTCAAATAACACTGATAAACTCCCTCAAGAGGTCTCCCAACCCTTAGAATAAGGGATTTACGCATCATAAAGATACTGGGGGAGAGCTATCATGCATCACTTAGTTGATTGTAAACTTTCCTTGCAACCACAAATTTGTATAGCGGTTCAAAAGAGCCTGGCTTATGCTCGTTACCACTTGGGTTGTTCCCTTGGGGTGAGTATTTTTTCCCACCAAAATAGACCCTCTAAATGTAAACAAAAGCGAGTAAGTACATCCGTAGTTCGATCAATCTTTATTTGCGTGAACAAAGAGAGAACACACACAATGTATTTTCTCACACTAGCAAGATTTGTTCAATTTTTAAGAACCCAAATGAAATGTGGAGGTAATCTTTTAGACAACCTAATGGCACTAAAATTCTTTTGATTCTCAAGATCATCGTGAAGTGCGAGAGAAGTGCATACGCATTTGAATGACAAAAGTTTGTAAAGAAGATTACAAAACAAAACAAACACAAATTCTTTTTAATCCTCAAAATTAATAAATGGATTCTTTTTATAGCACCAAATTTGAGTGTGAAAGTTGTTGGTTCAATTTAATCCAAATCAAAATGCTAGTAAGTGTCTAAGATTCAATTTTAACCAACTTGAAAAAGCTTGAGTTGTGTGTTAATTTTAAGTCCAAATTGAATCTAGTTGGTCCTAGGAATTAAAATGCAAAAATTAAAGCCCAAATTGTCACGATGAGCATTAAAAAATGCTTTTAAGACTTGAAACTCTACTCCTCTCCTGCTTTTTGCAAATGTGGCGCTAAAAGGAAAATGTGGCGCTCTGTCGGTGACATATGTGATGCTGAAATAAAAATGCGATGCTTTGGTGAAATCGAATGCGGCGCTATACAGAAACAGAGAGCGCGAATGCGATGTGATTTCAAATGTAGCGCTCTGCGGTGGGAAAATTAGACAGAAGATAGAGGATGCAAATGCGGCGATGTATCAAAGGTAGCATGACAGTGGCATGCATATGTGACACAACATGATGATTGCGGTGATGTATGTCAAAAGCGGCACTCTGCGGCATCACATTTGTAGAAATGCAACGTCGCTCCCCCGTAGCTACAAAAAACAAAAAAAATTATGCAAAATTTGACATGTTAGGTTGCTTAGCCCTCCTTCTAGTGCCAAAATGTGAGCACAAAACCTGCATAGACTAACAAAAGATCAACAAAACAATGTCAAACATGTTAGTAACACAAATCTAATGCTCCTTATGAGATTCTTTAACCAATTTAAGAGAAAACATGAAATAAAGAAGAAATTAACATAATGAAGCATGTAATCTACACTAAACTAGAAAAACCTTCATCCCATAAGGGGAGTGGTTCTCCTTTGATGTGGAAAGAAGCCCTTTCCCAATCCCTTGATAAGTTTGATGAAGTTCAAGATGATCCAAAGATGAAATTGACTATAATTTAGCTATGAAACTTGAAAAATGATGGAAAACTAAGAACTCAAATGGCTATAGTGATAATGCATGAAGTTGTAGATCCATATTATGAAAAGGATGCCTCTATTTTTAGAAGCCAAGGGTTGAAGAATGAGAGGATTTGATGAATGTGGGATAAATTGAGAGCCAATGAGAATGTGCCAAGTGTCACAATTCTATTGTAGGAAGGTGGAGCACATTTTGGGAAATGTGTGAGTGGAAGAGGATAGATGAGAAGTAAATGTTGTTGGTTGAGAATTTGAATTTTTTGTAAGAGGAATTGAATGAGATTTGAGAGGATGTAAGAGGTTTTGAAAGGTTGTAAGAGAATTTATTGCAAATGTAAGAGGATGTGATAGATTTTTGAAAACCTTTGGAGGGAAATTGAATGAGAGGTGGTTGAGAGGAATATTCCTTAGAATATGCCTTGGTGAGGGAAAATAGATGAATTATTTAATTAAAATTATTTTCATGTGCAACCTGGTTAGTTGACTATGAGTTGATTTAACTCTTGAGGAGTTAAAAGCTGGAGGATTTGATAATGATGATTAGAAAGTTGATTTAGGATTAATTAATTTAGAATCAATTAATTGGAGAGAATTAGGAGATTGTGACATTTGATTTGATTGATTTTAATCAAATGAGAGGATTAAAAGGGGATTTAATTAAATGATTTGATTTAATTAAATAAGATGAAAAATTAGGTAGACGAAGGATGAATTAATCAATAAATTTAATTATTTGATTAATAGTTGAATTTGCCGATTTTAATTAAATAATGTTGATTATTCAATTAATTGATCAATTTGAAGTGATTTTAGAAGAAATGGTGTTAGTTGATCAGAATCAGATATATAGTGTCAATTGGGACATTTTACGTGTCTACACTACCAAATTGAGATGTAGGTGAAAATTTGGTAACAATACCCATCTCTAATATTCTCACATTGAACAATATTTGCATTGTTCTCAATGCAATCAACACAAAAACATGATTTTTCTCACATTAATTGCATAAGGCCTACTAATTCCTGTTGTCATGATTTGATGCAGACTTCTAATACCATGAATTTTTTGAGAATTATAAGGATTTGATCGATCAATATCTGTGAATTCAAATTTGAAAATTCAATTAAATCATGTACACAAACTTTGAAATTCAAATTTTTAACAAATTTTTACTAGATGTACCTATAACTTCCCAAAAATACTATGTGTTGTATGTTGAGTTGCGAGTAGAAAAATGAATTTTGCACCATTCAAAAATTTCATTTACATTCCGTATGGAAATACCTACAAGTACACATGTTGGGAAAAAAATTTCACCTGCTACTTTCAAGGAACTTAAAAGAATTTAATTTAGTTTAAATATATATCTAGTTTTTTTTTTTAAATATCTAGATTCCATATATAATATGGTGAACTACTAGCAAGTTCATGTTGACGAAGTGCACGCTTCACACATGCTCTTGCTCCATCATGCTCTCCTTTTCCATGTCCACTCTCATAAAAATTCCACAAAAAATTGGTTTTGCATCTAGCATGTTGATGGCTTAACCAAACAAAAGCTTTTGCAAACTTAAATTGTCCTGTGCAATTACAAATAATTACACTCAAACCAAATTAGCTTCAAAAAAGTAATTATATATAAGTAATTAAACAATTTAAGTCTCAAAGTTAAAAGTAAATAAATAAATAATTTAAAAAAAAACAATGTACTTACCAACACATCCATCAGACCATATCCAGTGTTGTTCTTGATTTATGCCACATCGTCTCAAGTCTTCAAAAAACATTTTGAAACAATGAGCTACATAGCTTTTATCATGATTCATATCATCATTGATATAAAAGTGAACCTCTTTGATGATAATTCAACCATCTTTGCTACTTTGTATTCCATCGACCTCTAACTCGGCATGCCTATAGCAAACTTGCACAAAGATTGCAACTTGCTCTAAATGATAATATTGACTTTGAATCTCAGTTTGAGGACTAAATGTATAATTCTCAAAGAAATCTACAATAGAGAGAATACAACCTGGTGGAAAGCAATTCTTTGAATCATGAAATTGCTTAGCTTGCCATCTTGCACCATGACAATGTTAGATATGTGGATATATGTTATTGCGAAATTTATTCATGAATTCATTGTAAGGCAATCCACTCTCTTTGAGAACAATTTTTTTGGCCTCAACTCTTGACTTCGTTAAGTGTGTATCATATTCAAATCTCTTCCAAATAACTTGCATTTCAATATTGTCAACATGTAAAAGATTCTTCAAATCTCCACAATCATTACATACATTTTTTATACACTGAACATTGAATTCATCTGAATCTTCTGATTTTTCGCATACAAGAGACTTCACAAATTGTGTTGTGCTTCCAAGAATGGCTAAATTTTGATCAATTACTGCCATAGATTTTTTATATGATTGTAGGTGTAGATCAAATTCAACATGATTTTGACAAGTTTCACATACTTTATTTATACGTACAAATGATGGTCATAGTGTCTCAAACATCCTTTGACAAATCTTCACATTTGAAAATTCTTGCTTGAATGCTTAAAAAATTTCACTTTGTGTTGTATCTATAAAATGTTTTGGATGAGAAATTTTTGTACCATCTTCAACTATTATTTGTATAGTATCCCTTCTATTGGAAGAAACATGAGAGTGGTGTTATGCCTTTCATAACCACCCCATTATTATTTTGGAATAAAAATGGGTCCCCCCTGTCTTTGTTTTGTCTTTGGTGTTTTGTCTAGGACTTAGGAGTTGTTCATTTTTCTCCTAAGTCTTTCTTTCTTCTGGTCTGGCAGAAGCGGACTCGGAATGGAAACCAAACTTAGAACTTTTCTTTGGTTCTAAATTCGGGTTTCGTTCCGGTTCTGGGTCCGCCCTCCTTCCTTGTTCTTTTCGTTGTTTGTTAGTGTGTCTTGCAGTCTTGGGTTTGTTTCTCCCTTGAGTTGCTTGTCATTTTCCTTGTGTTTTGTCTTTGCCTGAGTGGAAGCAGAACCAGAGTTGGGTTCAAACTTGGAGCTTTGTAAAATTTTGGTTTATGTTCCCATTCTGATTCCGACTCCGCTCGTTTGCTTTATTTTGTTGTTTTCGTTGGTGTTCGGGCCGGGTCCAGTTTTTGTTTCGGTCTCGCTTCCCGTTGTGTTTATTGTCTTTGTCCTTGTTCTTGTTCCTTTGTTGGGGTCGGAACCAGAGTTGGAACCAGAACTTGGAACTTTGTAAAAGTTCTAGTTTTGGTTTTGGTCCTGGTTTTTCCCCCATTTCCTTTTGTTGTTTGTTCTTTTCTGCGGGACTAGAACCGGGTTTGGGGTTCGATAAGAAGCTTGTCAATGACTTTCTTGTTCTGTTCGAGATCTGGGTCCTCGTTCGCCCTGTCTTTGGTGTTCATGAGAGTTAACTGATCATTTGTGTCATTCGTACCACCCCCGATCTACCACATTTATTGCATTAATTGCAGGCTCTTCACACATGCGAAATGATTTTAAAACCTTAATTAAGGTTAACTGGCTCATTATCCTTGTTATCTAAGTTGTTTTAGCAAACTTGAGTCAAGAGAACTTTGAGAAGAGTGATTTGATTGTAGAGGCATGGTGGTTAATGGATTTCTATCGAGTTTTAGTCTTTCCTTGTGGGCGTTTCGAGGTAGGGTTTATTTTCCCTTCTTTTCCCATTTTTGCTTTGTCGTTTCATTTTTGTGTTTTTGCGTGTTGTGTTTTCGCGCGTTCACATAGCCCTTTTTCTGTGAATCTTCGCTTGTTTCTTGGTGTCTTTATGGGTTTTGTTTTTGTCCTTTTCTATTTTCCCGTTCTATTTTCTATCTTTCCATTTGTTGTTTTCTGTTTTGTTGTCACTTTCGTGGCAGGTGTGTTTTGTCGTGCCCTAGTTTTAACTAGGGTTTCATTTGGTTGGGTCCTCTGTGTGTTAAATGCCTTAGGTTTTGTTTGGAGACCCTTCTGATCATTCTTCCATGTTGATTCTGTGATTTCCATGTCGGGTTTGTGATGCCCTAATTTTTTGAGTCAACGTGTCGTGCAAACTAGGGTTTGCTTGACGACCTTTACAAAATA
Source organism: Sequoia sempervirens (assembly GCA_007258455.2). NCBI lineage: Eukaryota > Viridiplantae > Streptophyta > Pinopsida > Cupressales > Cupressaceae > Sequoia > Sequoia sempervirens. Next base: position 9,912 of record VDFB02173457.1, read on the forward strand.
TTTTTCCTTGGGGTTTAAAATTGGTCTTTATGTGGTTAAGGGGTGGGGTCAAGCCCCTCTATTTGGATTTCCTTATAAACCCATGTGACCTGGGTCCTTAAATTCATGTGACCACGTCTTCAAGAAGGTGCTCCGTTTTTATGTTAAAACTGGCAGAATCGGACTTGGGAATATATTTGTCCTGTTGATGTTTGCATTAGGGTTCATTCCCAAAATGATCCCGCTTCCGATCATTGATAATTTTTGTCTTTATACTTGCCCTTCAATGGAGGTGAAACCAAAGTGGAGGTCAAACTTGGAACTAGTTAGTTCCAGGTTTGGTTTCTGTTCCGATTCTAGATCCGGTCTCATCCTGGTTCTGGTCCTAATCCTGCTTAGTGTTGAAATAGTTCCCTGTTCCTTATTCTTCTGTGGCTCCACCTCTGATGAAGTTTGAAATTTGGCTAAGTATGAAAGTTTTCCTAAAGAGGTAGAGGAAGATGTTGGTTGATGTATTGACTTTTATGCTTTTGTTCATCTAATACAAGAGTTTATTGCAGAGATTAGAAGATGTCAGGAGCATCAGAAGAGGCTTCTCAAAGGAGCCAACCAGTAGAAACTTCAATACAAGGAGCTAAGCCAAAGAATATCAAGGTGGAGCAACCCCCTTACACTCTGAGATACAAACATAGGGAAGCTACTCTCACAGCCAGCAAGGTTGATTCTGATTAGGCAGACATCACTGATACCAACTTGGGCTCATTTAGTTACGAGGAGTTGCTCTTGGAGACATTTGGTGAAGAAGTAATAGGGAGGACACAGGGAATTGTCCAATCTGGATTAGCACATGTGGCCATCTTCCCCTTATCAGTCTAGTGCCCTGAATTGATAATGACTGCAGCCAGAGCATACAATCCTGCTACTAGGCAATGTGTGGATTTGCAGGGGAATGTTATTATTGACTTAACACCCCAAATGATTAGATTTATGTTCAATGCACCTGTTCCACAAAATCCCAAGCAACTCAATGAAGCAGAAGCTCTCAAATTATATAATGATAAGAAGGAGACTAATAGAACTCATATGAACAAGATTTGGATGAGAGTTGAGAAAAAGTCTTTGGCTAAGCTTCCTGACCAGCCTAAAAGGGCAGATTTCTACAAGGAGATTTCAGACATAATAATGATGCTCTCTAGGATGTTTGGGAAGAGGGATGCTTCCCAGTTCAAGGAATGGATGTTTCCATTTATCCAGACTATCCTTGATGGCAAACAACAGTTTGATTGGCCTATGATTGTGTTAGATTGCATACACAACCAAATTATTAGAGTGAGAGAAACTAAGAGTTTATTCATGGCCTCTTATGTGATTTATGCTACAACCAGAAGGGGGATATTTCCTGGACTCAATGCAGTAGGTATATTAAGAGAAGCTCAAGGACAAAATAATGTGTGGGATCACTATGATCAACTTACCTTGCAGACCTCTGAGTCTCACTACAGGAGGGTTAATGATGCATTTATGTATGTCATCATTAGCCGGTTAATAGGAGATGCTGGTTATAGATTGAGTAGAGTGGCCATGGCCTTTGTTACAAAATGGGGACATTGGTATATCCAATACCCCAGATTTACCTACTTCAAGCTAGCGAGTTTTTATGGCCATCCCCATCTATTTCCTAGGTGCTTCAACAACATGATTGTCTTGATGGAGTTCATCTATCAATCTATAACAGTCAACATTAAATTTTCTAACAAACACAAGACTGGTTGCCACAAATTCACCATGAAGTTGGGTGAATATAGATGTGCACACAATGTGGCAGCTAAGGCAATTTGTGATGAGTTAATCCACTTGAAGTTGGGTTTGTATACTTCAAGAAAACATCTTAATCCTAAACATAAGATACAAGCGATCCTTCCTACTGTCTTTGACAAAAATTTCAATCTGCTAGAGGAATTTTGGATGGACTTACAAGATGAATATGATCTTAGAAGGAGAAACTATGAAAGACTACCTATCCCACTCATGGTTGAGTATGGGATAAAAGAGGACATCCCTGAGACATTATCAGATGATGGGATAACTTTGGATCCCCAGTATGATGCAGAGAATATAGGCACTAGGGACCTTGATCTAGTGGATTGGAATGCAGAAGAGTCCATTGACATAAAATAGATTGCAAGGCTAGTATTGGACATGAGAATTCAATGGGTTATCATGAGGGTTAAAGAGCCAAAGGCTCAGAAATCCAAGAAGAGGAAGGCTGCAGGAACCACCCAATATAAAAGAACAAAAAGAAGAATGCCTCCTAAGGAGCCTTTGAAATTTCTCCCTCCCAATGCAGGAGAGGAGACTGCTGCCCAAGATCTTCCTGAGGTACAAGGAGGGGAGGCCATTACAGAAGTTGGTGCCTCAACATCTATTGCAGGAGAAGCATCCACTCAGCCTCTTGTTATAGAGCAACCAAGTGAGGAAATTCCCATAGGAACTCTCCACAAAGAAGCTGAGTTTTTGAAGGAGAAGGAGTCTGAGATATAAATTCATGACATTGAGATAGACTTTGAGGCTACCCCATCCGAAAAAGAGGCTCATGTGGTGGAATCCCTTGATGTAACTGAGGATGTAGGGACTGAACATGTATTAACTGAAGAAGACCAATGGAAATTTTTTGAGGAAGCTAAAAGGGAAGCAAATGCCAAGGCACAAGCTGAGACACTAGCTAAACAACAGGAGATTGATTCTAAGGCACAATCTGATGCATTAACTAAATAGAAAGAATTGGAAGCTCAAGCCAAGGCTGATGAATTGGACAAGCAACAACAACAAAAGGAGCAGGAGCTCAAAAATGAAAGAGGAAAGAGATAAATTGGCTTTGCAGTAGAAGATTCATGACCTTGAGGAGGAAAAGGCTCCTCAAAGAAGAGAGAAAGAAGCCCTTGAGGCTAAATTCAAGGCTGTGGAAGAGGCCCATAGAAAGAAATAAGAGAAAGAATGCTTAGAAAGAGGAAAAGAGGCTGCAAAGCTTGTTCTATATGAGAAGAAATCCAAGGAAGCATGGGACTATGTCAAACAGTTGAAAAGGAAAATGTATGAGGAAAAGAAGTTGGAAGAAGAACGTTTGAAGAAGGAATTGGAAGCCAAAAGATTGCAAGAATAAAAGGATAAGGAAGAGGCTGAGAAACTTGCACAAGAAGAGGCACAAAGAGAACAACAAAATGTGCAAGAGGTTGAATCTTAGCCTAAGAAAAAAATATTGCAACCTTTACCTTCTGCCACTGCTGCTTCTTCTTCAACACAAATAGTCACTACTCCTACTGCTCCTAGATGGTTGAAGCTTGACTTAGAGAAGAAATAGATAGTTCAACCTCAACCTCTCAATTGGGATGAGATGATGAAGGAGATAGAGAAGGAAAGACCCAAAAAGAAGGCTCGAGTTCTTCACTCCAAGCTCACAGATACAGGGGAAATTATTGTTGAATGTGCAATTCCAGTGGTGGATAAGGATAGGTATGATATGAAAATGACTGATTACCAATTAGGTACTATGAATTTGGGGAGACCTACAAGGAACCAACAAATGAATCTAATTGATATTGTAGCTTCCTCCACCAAATCCAGAATGATTAAAGATAAGTAAAAGAAAGATGAGCTTAAAGCCCAATTGGATCAGTTGCATAAGTTGTTAAAGGATGTCTCTACTCCAATTTCTCAACAAGTTGTTGCTCCCGAATCCTCGGTCTTACTGACAAAGAAGGAAGCTGATGACTTGGTGCAAATGAGGAGTAAGGTGGGGATGCTTGAAAGATGGATTGATAGGCTCAATCAGGAGGTTGTTGAAGTGTCAACTGATAGTTTTAAGGTTCATGAAAGAACACTTGAGTTAGTAGGAAATATGAACCAACATGTTGAAGACCTAGAAAAGCAAGATGAAGAGTACAGGGAATATATTAAAAAGCTTAAGGACATAAGCAAGGTGCCCAAGTCAACTCTCCCAGATCAGTCAATTCTTGAAGAAGACAATGCAGATTTTATTGAGAAGATTGTGAGCATAATAAGATTCAAATCCAAGTTCATCCATGAGAATAAGAATGAGGTTCAAGAAGCAAGCAAAGACTTGAATGAGAAAATTGATGAATTGGAAGCAGTAGTTTCCATTATGGTCAACGTGGACATCCCAATAAAAGAGAGTCTTCCTTTGGACAAGTTGAGAGAGAAGTGGAGTAATAGATTTGAAGAGGTAATGCAAAAAGGAGATGATGGAGAAGATTTTTTGTTGGATAGGTTTATGGACATCAGGGAAGAGGTAAAAGCTGCCAGAAGGGAACTAATTAAATTGAAGGATATGCAGGAATATGCCTTAGTAGAGTTAAAGAGGATCAAATTTGAAGACAATTGGTTAGATGGGCCTGATTTAGATATCCTTCAACAAGTGTTCTCTAGTTATGATGAGTATATCATGGACCAAGCAACGCAGGAGTGAGTTGGCAACAGAGTATTTTTTTCTTGACACCACATCCTCTCTTCTCCTATTTTGCAGGATTTTGGCATAAGTTAGACTCCAGTTCCCATTTCCCCAGTTCCATCTTCTCTCTTGGGCGTCAAAATTTTGTGTAACAAAGCAGTCAAGTCTTGATGTAACTGAAGATTAGCAGTCTAGTTCCTTCATGCAGTTTCAGTTCCTTAATTTGTGGATCTGAGTTTTTGATTGAGAGGAACTTTTGCATGACATGTCTATATGTACCTCTTGGTTCTATTTTGTAAAGGTCAGCTCATTGAAGAAAGATTAGCCACCTGATGATAGCAATAGGAATCATAGTCTTAGAATTTCATAATTGTTAGCAAGATACTTTGGGAAAGTTCAGTTGAACTTGGATATATTTTATAGTTTTTATACATTCTACATGTTGTTAAGTTTGGATCTCTTTGATAAGATTAATGAATCATAATCAATCTGTATGCCAGTGATTTTGCTGTGCCTAAATGTTTTCTATTTGATGAGAATCAATAGAGGAAACCGGATTCAAGATTATCTCATTGAATTATCTGTGAATGAAATTTCTGTTATATCTATTTGATCTGTGTTTTAATGATGAGTGAATGATTTGTTTCAAGTTTTGAAGTAAAATTTTAATGAATGGTTGTGATTGTGAATTAGCACTATGAATGTATGCAATGGTGTAGATTATTCTATGGATTGCATCATGTTGTGGTTTTGGTTAGGTAAAGAAACACTCATTATTGATATGCATGTTTAGATATTAAGAAGTTTCATTCATGTTCTTCTGTTTTAAAGCTCTGATCTATCTTTTTATCTTTATTTAAACCCCCCAAACGTAGGTTAGTGGATCTAATGCAGTTTTGTTCCTTATTACCAGCAAAGGCCCCTTGAACATTACAACTACATTGACTATTGAGCAATATCAGTACAGTTGAGAACCAACTACCAGGACCTTGGGAGTTAGATTACTATATGTTATCTTTCTTTTTCAGGAGAAATAGAATAGAGATATTCTGTTTAATGTTGTTGTGTTGTTTTGAACATCAACAAGTGGGTGGTGCAATATTCAACCACCTATTTCTTTACATCTTTTGAAATTCTACCTTTTCGGGGAACCCTACAAATATTTACCCAATTTTTCTCAAATTTTTCATCTATTTCATTTCTCTTTTCAATATACCTTTGAACAGTTCTTCTAGAAACATTTAGTAATTCAGAAATTGTTTGAACTTATCTTCTATGTGATAATTTCTTACTAGAAATTACAGTCATCAATGCTCTATGTGCAACACTTAGATCACTAGATCTACTCTTCTTTTCAATACATTCCAATGCTTCTTGCAAGTTTTCAACAATTGATTGTTTTAAATGTAACAACTTTTTCCTATTATCAACCCCTAACAACTCTAAAATATGGGTAATTTATTTTCGTCTAAATAACTTTGCAACTAACTATGCTCTTCCAATTAGAGATTTTTCTTCAAAAAATTCATCCCATATTATTTTTTAGTGTAATTTTAATGTGCTTTCAGATAACATATCTTCAAATGAAATATTATTGAAAAGAGAATCCTCATCCATCTCCATCAAATTTTCCATACCATAGTCTAAAAAAATTCTATTACTAGGTTTAGTTTGTTCTTGTACTTGTACGCCACCTTGGTCATCAATATTTTCCATGGGTTCTTTAGTAGATGTTCCTTCACCCGCTCTTCTCTTCCTCTATCTTATTCATGTTCAATCATACTTCCTCGATCTAATCCTTTTATTTTCCATCACAAATTGCACTCAAATTTGAATTCATCTGCATACAAATTTGTAAACACATGAGCTTTCAATGAAACATGTACAGTTAATATTGCATAAATATCTAACATTATATTATAAATTGTTCATTTGTTTTAAAGCCAAAGTAAAAAAAAACATTTAAATTTTACAAACATATCACATGAGAAAATTTGGTATCATGAGCTCATATTTGGTATATATATCACTTGAAAAAAGGTTCATCAATTAAAATTTCTTTAAATACATAAATTACAAATATATCATGAGCATATTTGGAATATATATCACTTGAAAATATTTAAAGCATGTAACTAGATGCATGTGCTAGATCATGACATCACTTACTAGATCACCACTAAATATGCATTGAAATATGTGGATCTTTTAATAAAATGAGTACTATAAAACATAGAAAGAGAAACATCATGAGCTCGATATATACCTAAATGTGTAGATCACCACTTATATATGATGTGAAAGAGAGAAAACATGATATATATCTCCTATGAAAAGGTATTTAGCAATGAAAAGATAAGATTACAAAGGGGAAGGCATGATTCCTTAAATGCAAGGATGTGACAAATAAAATCACACTGTTAAAAGGAGGAAGGATTAATGACCTAAAATGTAAGGATATAACCATATAAGCATAAGATGTAAAGGGATAGAGACATGATTCCCATAATATGAAGATGCAAAATGATGAAGGTTTAAGATGTAATGGAATGCATGATGCCCTCTAGTCTATATGGTATCTAGATCTAAAAGTGTGGTCCATGAACATATATAGGATCAAAGAAAATAATCAATAGTCAAAGAATAATTTATGGAAAAGTTACATGCTCGAAAAGTATCAAAATACATGCATAAATACTTAAGAATTAATGAGGCAACATGAGAAACCAAAATTATAAGGCATTTTGATCATAAAATCCCGAGTATTAAAAAAAATTCTAATAAACATAAGCATGCAAAACATGAAATAGAAAAATAATATATACATAAAAGATAAGTCCAAGTTGGAAATAAAAGTAAAGGGAAAGGTAAATTTAATAAAACATAGGCATAAGGAGGATGTAAGAACAAGAATGGAAGAACATAGAATTGGCGATCAATAATAATGAAATCTAAGAACTTAATTCATATATATATCTCATGCATTAGGTGGTTCCTCTTTGTCATGGGTAAGCTCAATATCATCATGTAATGTAAGAAAAGATGATGAAGCATGAATGTGCATATGTATGATCTAGGCTAATAAAATAGACCATCAATTTACATATTCCAAGCATAATGAAAGGTATATATCTTTAATTTATTGATATAGGTCTCACATGAGCTATGGGAGAATTTGGTGATCATGTGAAACACATCATAATGTATAAAATAAGGAAGGATATAAAAAAAACATGTGGCTCTAAGGACATATCAAATCATCATGATATGTAGAAGGAATATCATCATAAGATGCAACAAAATTGTGGGTCTTTGTACATGTGTACACCATAACCTAATAACCCTAGTTCTCAACCATATTCAAATGAAAAATAGTGAAAACAAACTTCAAATGCATTCATGAAAATAAATAAATAATCAATTAAATAAGTTGAAGATCAACACACCTTCAAAAATAGCTCTCCTATTATCCAAATATGTTTTCTTTTGTTGAAATAAGTCTTCTAAATTATCAAAATAAGTCTTCTAAATTATCAAAATAAACCTTCTAAAATGTCGTAATAGACCATTTTTTGTTGAAATTAGTCTTCTAAAGTGTTGAAATAAACCTTCTTTTGTCAAAATAAGCCTTCCTTGGTTGAAACAAGCCTTCCTTGGTCGAAATATGTATTTTACCAAATTTTCTTGAGTTGAAATTTAAAAATAAATTAAAAAATTATTTATATTGACCATTTTTGGCTGAGCATCTGTCTATCGATTATGTCTCGGCCGAGCTAATTTTGGCTGAGCATTTCTCGGCCTAGCATGTTTCAACCGAAACATGCTTGGCTGAAATGGGCTAGGTCGAGCATGTCTAGTTGGCATCCTACTTAGCAGCCAACTCACTTTTTTTTAGAATTTTTTGAAACATTCAACTTTGGCAGAGTATTTCTCTAGTCAAAATGATTTTTCTGCAAAAAAGAAAAATACCAATTTGTAGAGCTCAGAGTGGTGAATCCAAATATATATATATTTTAATATTTTGATTAGTTTTAATATACTTTATTTTTAAAATAATGCAAGTAGGTTGTTAAAATTAAAAAAGAGGTTTATTAGAAATTTAAAAAAAAGTAAAACATATTAATTTTTTTAAAAAATTATATGGGGCACAAGAGGAAAGAGTCTTCTTCAAATGGGTATAATTTGTTTTTTGAAAATGATTAAAAAAATTGACAATAGTTGACGACCCATGAAAACTATCAAATTATGACAAGTTTGACTTTAAAATGTTATTACGAGAAAAATATACATCAAAATTTGTTTTTTTTTCCATGCACAAGATATTGAAGTTACTATTTGGAGAAAAAAAATTAGGGAGAAATGAAGTTTTTTTCAATTTGTTTCTTGACGTCCCATGAAGTCACTTTTTTTTTGAAATTTTCAACATTCCAAAATTTGTCCTTAAATTGATAAAAACATAATGAAAACATTTTTTTTTTTTAAATTACAAGAATAAACTTCATCAAAAGTTCTACATTTCATTAGTTTACACCATTTTGAAATTCAAAACATAAAGACCACTTTTATGTGGTCGAAGTTTAGAATATTTTTTGCTATTGGCCGATTCCTTTATAAAGTGTGACATAGGTTCAAGTGCTTTTACCCATATGTATGTATGAAATACATACATACATACATATACCCTATATGTATCGATATATGTATGTATGTATGTCACACAAGATAGATGCATATGTGTGTGTATGCATGCATACATATAGGGTATATGTATGTATGTATGTATGTATTTCATACATACATATGGGTAAAAGCACTTGAACCTATGTCACACATCGATATATGTATGTATGTATGTTACACAGGATAGATGCATATGTGTGTGTATGCATGCATACATGCCAAATGAAACAAGCAATGCATGTTGTAGTATCGTATCCCCAATTCTACCCACCAGTTGTAGCTTCCAAACCATGTATATTTTAAAGTTGTAAGATTCCAATTGTATACATTGTTCAATGTATGCTTTCTATTCATACATATCATGATTTTCTTCAGAAACATTTGCATACATACATATCATTCCACCTAGCATCCTTTGTTTACAGTTACTTTAAGAATGTGTAAATAACTATGCCATTTGCATACACACATACACAATCGACCAAAAGATAGGTGCATGAAACCCTTAATAGTTGAGTATATGATAACCTCAAATACTGTCAATATATTTATGAAAATTGTAGAGATACATATAAATGATAGAGATATATAAATTGTTGTTTCATATAGTCTCATTCATTTACATTTTATTGCAATTAGGTGTATGCTTTAGTTGTTATTTAATTATAGTGAATTTTACAAGTATGATAATATTGTTTCAATTTAAATCATAATGTTGTTTGAAGTTATATATTAATATCATAAGGTTGTATCAAAAAGGGTTATAAATATTTGTATCATTGAGTTGTTTCAAGTTATATATATAACCCCCAAACTGATTATATATAAATATATTCCATGATCACCTAAGGGTTGCAAGAGTTAGAATTGGAATATGTTAGCATAACGTGCATTGCTTGTTTCATTTGACATATACCCTTGTTCATTTTCATTCAACTGAATTAGATGCATGGTTTGTTTCTTCTTCAATTACAGTGACTCTTACATGTATGAAAATGTTTTTTCAATTTATATCATAATGTTGTCTGAATTTATATAGAAATATCATAATGTTGTTTCAAGTTATATATAACCCCTTAACTGATTATATATATGTATGTTTGTACATATATGTACGTTTATATGTATATATGTGTGTGTATGTATGTGTATATGTATATATACTTTTATGTACATACATACATATATATAATTAGTTAACATGATCACCTAAGGGTTGTAAGAGTTAGAATAGGGTATATGATAGTATAAAATGCATTGCTTGTTTCATTTGACACATAGCATTGTTCATTTACATTCAACTGAATTAGATGTATGGTTTGTTCGTTCTTCAATTGCAGTGACTCTTACATGTATGAAAATGTTGTTTCAATTTATATCATAATGTTGTTTTAAGTTATATAGAAATATCATAATGTTGTTTCAAGTTACATATAACCCCTTAACTGATTATACATATGTATGTATGTACATATATATATTGAAACATAAAAAATGTGATACACCCTAAGTTTAATACTCACGACCTAGGGTATATTCCATCATTTATAGGATTTCATAAGATGCAAATCAAAAAGGTGCATAGATTGACTTACAACCTCTTAAGTGAGTCAGTCAGACCTGGATCTGAATCTATTTGAGGATAGGAATGATTTAGAAATGATTTGAAGTGATTAACCTAATTAGACTAAATGACCTAATATGATAAATGCAATTTTTTGATGATAAACATAATGAAAAATAATTCTACAAGTGGATCTGGAGAGTGCAGACTAATGTGTACCTATCACCAAAAGTCAAATTTAAGTGTTATAGCAGGACTGGGTTGCCCCTAGGCGACTGGGTCTTTGTAGGCCTTTCCAAAACTTCAATGTTTGATCTTGAAGCCCTCTACCTACTCTTTGTTCCTCTACTTGCAAATCTTTGTCTTCGAATTTGGACCTATAATAAATTTGCAAAATATTTTTTTTGGGTGGCTATATGGGGGTTTGCCTCGGTCAAACCCCTGTTTTGGTAATTAAACCTCAATAAATAGCCAAAGATCTGATAAAATACTATGTATGAGTCCTAAATTTATGCACATCTAAGGTTGTTATGAGCTAAATACAAAGAAACCCTACTCAAGTGTGTTAGAGTGTGATTCCTAAATGAATGATAAGATCTGATTAGGGAGAAGTCAAAACACCCTAAGTAAATCTGAAAATGTAATGATACCTTGCTTTAGGATGCAAATAGAATGAAAATTAAAGATGAGAACAATAGGAAACAAGTCATTAGGTAAAGGGAAGTGGCCAAATGCATCTCCCAATCTTAGAATCCATCATGCTCTTTGTTGTACCCAAACCCAAATTTTTTTGATTCACTAAGGCATTTTGCTAAATATAGTCCTAACTTTGTTAAAGTGATGTCAGAAGGTCATTTTTGGGCTTTTCAAATATGGAGCTTGTGTCAGTTTTATGTCAGTCTGTTAAAAAATAATTTTGAGGAAAGTGAAAATCTAAAGGAAGATCGTCAAATTTCTCTCTGGAGAGAGGAGCACATTTTTAGAAAGGCGCCTTATCTTTTAGGGGCTCAGATCTTGTTTTTAGGGTTTGTCACCTCCAACAGACATTTGTCCGACATCATGTGAGCTTCGCAACGAGCTATCAAGCCTGTCAAACAGACCTGTTTTGTTTGAGTTACAAAAGATATAGCGGAAAATGAGAGACGAAAAATTGGTTAACACTGGAGAAAAGAGTAGCTTTTGAAAAAGGCGCCCATCTTTTTGAAGTGTTAAATGAAGGTTTTTGACTAAATTCCACCCGAGATGTTTGTCTCACATTTGCTCAGGCTTTGCAATGCATTTGTCAGTGGGTGAATCTGAGTTGCTGGATTCTTGAGCCAAAGGTCAAACATGGGGTTAAATCTTGGTCAAAATATCAAGGAAAAAGCAAAAGAGCACATTTTCAAAAAGGTGCCTAAGATTTTGAAGCCTTTAATGCCTTCTTTTTGGTGATCTTAGATATTCAGCTTGTCCGGGTTAGGTCCAGCTCTCCGTTGCTTGTCTCCGTCAGATCAGAAGATGACCTGTCAGCCTGTAGTCGAAGTTTTTGTGTTATTTTGGTCAGTTCCAAAAATGGCTCTGGAGGAAAAAGAGCACCTTTTCAAAGTCACCCTTGATTTTCACCCCTAAGATGATGTTTTTTGAAGAAATGTGCCTTTGCAGTTATTGTGTGGAATGAAGTCAGCTTCGCAGTGAACCAGTTATCTAGTCCTGAAGCTTTGTCAGTCATAAGTTATGGAGGATTCGTTTTTCCCTTTGTACAAGATGAAGATGGAGAAAATTTGACTAAGTCTAAGAAAAAGAGCAGCTTTTGAAAAGGGCGCTTGGATTTTTGAGCGTTTAGGCCTTAGTTTTATGGTCTACAGTCTCAAGGAGTCTTTTGATCAGTTTTTGTCCTGCTCTGCAATGCACCTGTCAGCCAGTCAATCGGTGATGTCAGTCAGCCGGTGTCAGGGATTGAATAGAGGTCCTGGAAGAGGTTCAAATTTCAGTTTTAATAAAAAATGGCTAAGTTTGGAGAAAAACGCCAAAAGTCAAAGTTGATTTTTCAAACTTAAAATCACATGTGCACCTAAAAGAGGAATTTTGAATATTATTTAAATATTTGAATTTTGACTTTCAGTTGAACTGAACGATTTCTGGGTTGTAATCTCCAGTTGACATCTTAGCATGTTGAGTGCTTTTTCAGTTTTGCATGTTGAGTTAACTAATTTGCATGTTGAGTTATTGTTTTGCATGTCCACTTAACTGAAGTGCATGTCAAAAGTCAACTTAAGCTTTAAAGCATGGCGTATTTTTGCATTTTTGTGAAGTTGTTGAAGATGGCGCTTTAAAATGGATTTTTAACTTCAGTCTCTAAAGGTGACGCCTTAGTTAGGTTTTCTAACTAAAGTTCCTAAAGCATGGATTTTGAGTTTTCAAATATGGCGACTTAATATGGACTTGTCAACTGAAGTTTGATATGCATGGTGCTTTAACATGGATTTTTCAACTAAAGTCTTTAAGATGGCGACTTTAAGTCTTGAAGATGGCGCCCTATTGAGGGCATTTTTTTCTTCAGTTAACTGTTTTTAGAGCCAATCATTGGCTAGGCGTGGATTTTTGAGGTCCAATCACAAGTCAAGCGCCATTTTTAAGTTTGCATGCATTTGTTACGAATTTTAGTGATGAAAGTCTATTTATTTAGACTTAGGCCTTCATTATTCTTCATCCCAAGCTAAGAGAAATACATTCTTCTTGAGAAAACATTGATTTGAAGGTGCTACAGGTGTTAGATTTCAACGTTCTTCATAGCAACGGATTCAGTTTGTTTAGAAGAAGAATATTCCAGACTTTGTTTTCAATTTGCATGCAGGCTACATCGAATTCAAGATAGAGATAGGCGAATTCTACAGAAGCAGAGCAAATAAAACCTTCTTTCTTCTTTCTTTTGTCTTATTTCTTCTATTTCTCATCTTAGGTACTTTCTACGCATGTCAAAGAAATTCAACATATTTTCAGAATTTGATCATTTGGGTTCGCGTACTTCAGCATTACCAGCAAAACCCATGTCTTAGATTTTTTTTGAGAAAATTGCCCTGCAGCCTTCATTTTGAAGCTCTATGCTTTTTTTCGAGAATCTCTTTGCATGTGGGTCTGAAACTTAGTTTTTCAAATTTTTGTTGATCTGGGTTGTCTTAAAATTTGATTCTGCACAAAACCCACGTTTCAGAATTTTTTTGAAAACTTTTCCCCCCATAGGCTATTTTTAGCCTTGTCTAGAGATTTTCAGCCTTTTCAGAAAGTTGTCCAAATATATTCGACTTTACTGTAAAAAGTCTTCATTTTCAAAATGCAGTTCAATATCATTGATTATAGAACCAAATCAGTTCTTATACATGATTTTTTTAAAACTTCAGACATAGACTTAGGTCATGTTTATCCAGTGGTTAACCTGAGCAGTTTAGAGGGTGTTAGCAACAATTCATTGAGAAATCTTGAACGTTCCGGGTTGCTGGCAGCGACATCTATTCCCATCACCACTTTTGATCTCAAGTTTGTTCTTGCTTGCATCAAGCATTATGACTCATCTTCACGACAAATCAAATCAGCTAATGGGAGAGTTATCTGCAGTCTTAAGCCAAAGGATGTAGAGAAGTGCTTTCCTATTCCTTCTCGTTCGGATAATTTCACTGTGGTTATTGAGGCCTGTGAGAAGATATGGGATGGAGATCAAGAACGTTCATAGAGAAAGGTGGCTCAGATATGGTTGAAGGTTCAAAAGACTAACATGCCTAAAAAGGTTGGTCGTGGTGAATTCAAGGATGAGGTTGCTATTTTAATAACTTTGCTTAATCGGGTTATAGGTCAGGAAGATGCTAGTACTTTCTAATCATGGATGTTTTACCTCATTTCCAGGGTCCTTGATGGCACAAAACATTTTGACTGGGCTATGTTGATTAGCGATTGCCTACATCAGTAGATTACCGATTTTCTCAGGTTTCATGAGTTTCATATGGTGTCTTACTTGGTCTACTTAGTTGCATTTCAAGGCAGCTATAGACACCTAAAAACTAACGAGACACTTGGTGTTTAGCGTGTTCATGAGTACTATTATCAATTGGAGTTTTCTAAATGTGAACAAGATTTTCGAGTAGTGAATGATCACTTTTCCATGAGTACGGTCAGAGATCTTGACAACGAAATGCACATCCGTATTTCTGCAGAAGCAAAATCAGCAATGGAGACTTGGGCGGATTGGTTTATCCAATTCCCTACTTTCACATACATCCGAGTTTATGGATATGTTGGAGAGCCTCTAATGTTACCAAGGTACCCTTCAGACAAGATCATCTTCATGGAATTTCTTAGACAGGTTTAGCATGTTCACTCCTTTCTTCGTAGTCGTCATAAGTCTGCAGCTACTTTTCCGTTCGGATTGGGCATTTTCACATGCAGAACTGTGGCAAATGCCAGGCATATGTCAACTGAGATGGAAAGATTCAAACTTAAGTTTCATACTGAGAGGCATTCCTATGATCCTTTGGGTCATTATGTAGCTAGGTTGGAGCGAGGGATTGCACATAAGCCAACACTTGAAGATTTCTGGGCTAATTGTGAAGATGAATTCGAGGTTCGTCGTCGTCACTATTGTAGACTCACTATTACTCAGCTCTCTAATTACTTATCAAAAGATGTTGATGGTCTATTAGATGATGATGGAGAGGTTCTTCTCAATTCATATGTCAAGGATCAAGTTGCTCGGCTACCACTTCGCTCACCAGATTGGTATGCTAAGGAGAATACTTCTATTGAGGATGTGTCTAGATCAGTTATCAAGACCAACAAGTAGTTCTTGGAGAGTAAACGGAGGCGAAAGTCAGTTCCTATAGTAGAGACGCCAATGAATTTTTCTCCATTGCCTTCTACTTCGAGGTCAAGGCCTCGGGTCAAGGCTATTGTGACGCCACCTGAAGGAGTTAGACTCAATGGAAACACAAGAAAGAGGACTACTAGTAAAAGGAAGTAGAAGCAAGTAGAGAATGCACCTGAGATCCTAGTGGAGACAATCATTTAGGCTGAGCCTCATGTTTCACCTCCTAGTTCATCATATGTGTAGCCTATTGATATAGATTTAGAGCCTGAGATACCAGTTGGAGTAGGATTAGAGACAACCGAACCACCACAGGTTGATACATCAAGGACAGTCTCTCCTCGAATTGATAATATTGTTCAGTCTTGTTGGCTTGAGAGGTCTTTGGGGAGACAAAGGTGAGAACCTTCATACAATCTTGATTTATCTGAGTTCGGCGAGCCTTATTAGAAGAGGTCGAACAAGAAAATCAAGAAGCAGGTGCATATCGAGAAGACTCCAGAGTCAAAGATTGTTATAGAGGTTGCTACTCCTCTAGAGGGTAAGAGCCTAGATGAAGTTGAAGTTGGTGACTTTACTTTCACCAAGGAAAATCTTGGCAGGACCACTCGAGAGACAAACGTGAACCTTCTTAAGATTGTCACCAATAATATTGAAGAACGCATCACGAAGGATGGAGAAGATAAGGTACTGCTTTAGGCTGAGACAGTCAACTTCGATAGTATATCTCTGATCTTGTCCACAAAAATTCAAGTAGAGTGCCTGTTCTTCCACATAATACACCTGTAGAACAACGAAAGCTGGATCAGTTAGTCAATCATGGCAGAATTTTGGACAACTGGATTGAAGGCTTAATTGTTATAGGTCATCATCTTCTTATGGATTTGTATCAGTTGAGGAGTGACACACATAAACTTTGTCAAGGCATCTAGCTGCTCGAGATTTCAGTTGTAGAGAGTTTAGCCAAGGATCGAGTTCTTGTATCTCAATTGTCTATTGCATATGATGCCTTGGAGATTGATGAAGATAGAGACAAGGTTTTCACTTGGAAAGAGCAACACCTTTTCAAAATGGAGATATGTGAAAATATCTCTACCAAGTTATTTTCACTAAAGGATAACGTTGTCGGAACTCTTGCACTCTTCAGTGGTTTTGTTATTCAGATTCCGTGTCATTACCTTCTTGAAGATGGCATGTATATTGCATTGAATGTAGTGCAAGCTGAGTTTGAGAAGCTGATTCGTGATAACCTTGAAGGAGATCCTGTGGCGGCTAAGATGGAAAACATTTCAATGATTTCAGCTATTTTCAAGAAGGCAGCTGAAGATGTCAGAGAATGCATGCATATGATCAAGGAGAGTGACAGGGAATTGAAGAAACAAATTATTGTTTTGGATAGTGTTAAAGTTCCAGAAGACATAGTGATTGATGAATTCTTGGTCAAGGTGTTGGATCGGGATGACTTGGAATGATCTGCCAGTTGGAACCTATAGTTAGTTTCGAGGTTAGAGTCAAGAGCAACAGTTAACTCGACTTTCAATCTTGAGTTCACTTGTTGATTTCATACATGCTTATCTCTTCCTTGGAATTATCTTCACAAGAGTTAGGATTATAGTTTCCAGTTAACTGAAGGTAGTGTTCCAGTTAACTTTGCTTTTAATAAGGATGTGCATTCTTGCACATTGTCCATTTAGATTAGATGTACCAGTTAACTGATGGTATTTTCCAGTTAAATGTATAGTTTACTTTATTAGGGTTTAGCAATAATCTTGCATTCATTGCAAGATTGTAGTTGACTCAAGGTGATTTTAGGGTTCCCTACACCTTTTGATGTCTATAAATAAGAGCTTTTTCTCATTTGTACATAACGTTTGCGTGATAGCATACATGTTGTGCCCACCTTGCCTGTAGTATTGCTATTATTGTATCTGTTCAAGAAATTTTGCATGAGAGAGAAATATATGCCGTGCCTACCTTTCCTTCAATATTGCTCATTTTGTATCTATTCATGTGTATTTACTGTTATGATGAATTGTTATGCCACTTGGGTTTCATGCAATTATGATGGTGAATTATTTCCTTAGTTAGATCGACTCTGTTTTGTGTTTAATAAACTTGTTCAGATTGAGCTGATAGATGTGCCACCTTGCCTTCAAGTCGAGAATCTATTCTTGTTTACTGTATGGTGTTTTGTGAGTAATAAACATGTTTAGATTGAGCTGATAGATGTGCCACCTTGCCTTCAAGTTGAGAATCTATACTCGTTTATCGTCAAATAGTCATTCCCGCTCCATTTCCTCATGCTCTGTTTTCTTGAGGAAACTGGATAGATTTAAAGTAATTAGCTTAGTTGTAGTTAGTAAACTGCGAAACCAGAAAATACTTAGCTGCAACGTATATAGTTTTCTTGAAAGCCTTGTACCTCTTACAATTGAGACAAAAAAGACAGGATATATTTTAGTTTATTTCCCTTTTCAGGTACTTTTGTCTGGCACAATGAGGTAGCTTCCCCTCCTAATTTGAAGAGCACTCATTGCGTAGTGTGCATAGCTATCCGTACCAACTTATACTCCAGAGGTGTTAGTTGTTATGCCAACACTCTTTCATAGACTTCAACCTTCAATGATGTGATAAAGCTTGATCAAATTTGTAAATGGGCTTGAAGACCTACAATCTCAAATAATTTTGCTCCAATCCTTTGAAATTTTTTTGCTTGAAAGTTATCTCTTGTGTTCTCTTTTTCTCTAGTTTTGAAATTATGAAAAGACTAGGTATTTATAGGAATTTCTCTAATTTCTCGACAATTAGATCCTGATAGCTAATATTTACAAGTTGAATTTTAAATGTTAAAATGTTGCCAACAATCCATTAAAATTTTCATCCCTGGTATAAAGGGGGACCCAGTCACCCATGGATGAATGGGTCCTGACCCAAATTTTCAGGACACACTTGATCGAGGGCAATCTAATGATTGGTTGTATTTTTTCAATGCTTGTTTCAATATCGAAAAATGATAAAAATAGGCCTCTTAACACATAATAAAGGGAATTAGGGCCTATTTAGGAGGGGTTAAATGCATAAATACAAGGGTCACTAAAATAGGTCCAAACTAAGCATGAAATTGTAAGTTTATACAATTTTCTACGCTACATTTAGCCCCCACTTTAGCGGCCATATGACACTATTTGCATATGCAAGCTAAAGTACTAAAAGTAAATCATGCTTCATAAAAAAGATACTCATGGATATTATGATTTATTTGTAATGGGAGAATGAAGCCTCTAGTGTAGTTATCTGCAAAACCACAATGTTAGGAACTGCATCTTGCAAAACTAATTTGTTAGTTGTTCAAAATCATCTTATACTTTGAAATAATCATGTCAAATTATATGAAGAACCAAATTTGAGGTTAGATGTATGCCCCCCTGATTCTGCTTGATTTATGGTGGTGGAATTAGGGTAGCAATCTAACCACATAAAATTACTAGGTTTATTAATATAAATTCTTACAATAGGGTTATGATACCACAACACCATCTATTGGTCAACATTGGATAAGACTAGGGACAAAACTATGAATCCAACACAACAAACAACATCGAAATTGGAGTTCTCTAGCCCCCATTATGATGATTTGAGTGAAATGTGTTATTAAGGAATTTTACTATATGTTAATGTAAAAATCATGTTTTTGACCATCATTGTCACATTTACTCATTGGAAATTTTGAGAGAGATACCTTGGTGTAGAGGAGTGAAGATTCCAAGCCGACATCCATACTATCCCCCATGACTTGAGTGCCTTCGAGCAGAGGTTATGAGTGACACCATCACACCGGAGGTGAGTTCCTTGTACCTACTCCTATGATTTATCTCAGTATTATGCACCATTTTGAGCATTTTCCAAAAATCATGGCATCCCTAGCCTCTTTGGGTGACCCTGTCATAAATTGGTGACCTTATCTTAGAAACCCTATCCCAAAATGGCGATAGTGTCCAGAGCTAGTTTTGTTCTATTTTTAACTATTTAGCTGACTGTTTTTGCTATCACTGATGATTTCCTTTGCTTCTTTCAGGATCCACCACATGCTCAACAATGCTTAGGAGGATGAATGTTTTCTCTTTTCCTTGATCAGGTTACATGGCTTACTGAGGAGGAAGAGACCTTGTGTATAACTGGGTTATTTTGGATATATCTCATGCCACCCATGAGGTATCATGATGCGATGATTATGGCACTAGTTGAGTTGTGGAATGTTGATACTTTGACCTTTCATCTCCCAATAGGGGAGATGACAATGACTTTGGAGGATGTACACCACATACTCAGAGTACCCATTCAGGGTGAGATCGTCCACCTTGATGAGTTATGCAAATGTCGATATATGAGAGGTGATATTCAGTATTGTGTCAGTCGTCACATTACACCCATTGATTCTAGAGCACACATCAAGATCCAATGGCTTCTATATGCGAATGTTCCTTTGATTCGTCAAATTATGTGTGTGACAATCGCTTTGACTCTTGTACCTAATGGATGAGGCACACACCTTGATGGGGGCCTCACACTATACAGGAGATGGAGGAGCATCGTATATTCTATGCATGGGACGAAGCATGCTCACGCATCTTTATTATGATCTTGGTCATTTTGTTCATTGGGAACTTCACAACATTGTACATTGTACACTCCTTCAGGTGTGGGCCTTTGAGCGTATCACATGTACTAGATCAACTAGATTTCCCACCATGACAACGCTTAGTTATCCACAAGCCTTCTCTTATACTCTGAGGCAAGCCTGACAGTGCAAAGATCTATTACACTGGAGAGTTAGGTTCAATCATCTAGAGGAGGATGACATAGTATGGAGACCATACAAGACTCTGCCATAGTGGCCAGGTCTTACATGATAGTTAGCTAGGATGCAGCAGGATAGGTTACTTGTTGGACGCCATGACTATATCATCATGTCATTTTATTATAATTATTCCATACATTAGTTTGGTTAGATATAGATAGCACCTAGCCAACGACCTACATTCTTGAGATATGCTTGCAATGGTGCAAGGCCAAGAGACATCTGTCGTCCTACAATTGTCAATGTTATTCTTAGTAATTCAGATGATAAGGATTAGGATGCACCCCCAACATATGATTTGGATGATGTAGGCACCACTATAGCCTATGAGAGATGGTGGGTCACAACATGACCTCGACATGTCTTCCCTAACAACCATACTACAGGAAACGGTGGACCTTTTCTAGTTCAAGAGGATGTGAGAGAGGATGCATACATGTATGGATATACAAATGATCATGAGGAGATAATAGACAATATAGATGAGGATGATCAACAGTCGATGAGGGAGGAGCCCGTGGAGCTAGTAGAGGCTACAAATTCCCTTGAGGAGAGACTGACATCTCGTCCTTGTGTCACTCGAGCACACACATCAACTATAGCAAGAATTCGGTGTTACGAGTGTGGAGAGAGCAACCATGTAGCTCCTAGCACACTACCTACCCATCAGAGGAGTCTGATAGGGCACTTGTTATATCCCATTGAAATCCCAATTGGCGGGTTGGTGATCCAGGTGATGATATGTTTTTTATCTTCTATGTTTAATGTTAGTTATTATACCCTATTTTGACTCATGTCATTCTTTCTTTATTGTTGTTGGTACATGAGAGTGGCTTGAATTCTTGTCAAATCACCACGGATATGGTTCCACCAATGCCCCCACACCAAGTGACACAAGGGGAACATAGGCCACCACCTAGTGCGGGGTGCCATGCTGACCTAATTGAGCCCCTATCTAGGTGGAGGATAAATTATGATGATGCTACAAGGACTATTGATTTATCTAGAGTTGAGATTGAGGGGGTTTGAGCTAGGGAGGAGCAGTGGAGATCCATACATGAGAAGCTTAGGACCACACATGAGGAGCTCAGAATTGAATATGGGGAGCTTTGAGCCACCTGGGTTCCATTCAAGAGTGAGAGATAGGATTAATTATAGTTAGAACTCAATAGGGTGCAAGTGGAGCTCGCTAGAGTACAAACAACCATAGTTCAAGATACACTAGGAGCATGTCACAACTCTTGTATGTGAGGCTATAGCCTTAGGTCAGATACAGGTTCTACGAGAGTAGACAAGCTTAATGAGATGGTCCCACACCACTATCTCTTGATGCGCACCACCACCAGTGCTAGGCCTTGAAGGATCTGGTAGCCATAGGCCCTCCTAGATGTATTATCTTATGATACACCACATTTTGTTACCGTGGTGATTATGATGTATATAAACTTTATGACCTATATATATATGATTGTGTTTTTGTTTCTATGAGTTCTTGTTTGGATTAGATGTCAATGTGATCTATTAAGCAATATTTATAAGATTATTTAATGTCTCCATGATCTAATTTTTGTGTGATCTAATTAAACATTCTTGTCTACTTAGATACTACAGTTTTTGTTAAGTGTGACTATGCTAAACTAGATGCCCTTATGATCTAATTTATAAATTAGATGCATATAATGATCTATTTTAACACAAAACACATATGATTGAATAACATGTAAACAAAGTAATAATTCAAACAAATAAACAATTACTCAAAATAATTCAATACACACAAAAACGTTTGTCAAGAATGAAGCAATGTGAGATAAAATAGAAAACTATCTACTTAATCTAACAACATGCTTTAACATACATACTATTTAAAAGATTTGTTAAATATAATATCTACACAAATGTGTAGCATTGATAGGTTATTTAAGAGGTGTACCATCCATCGCCTTAAGTTTGTAAGCTCCAAACCCATAACTTTCCTTGATGACATAAGGTCCTAACTAGTTCGGGCTAAACTTTCCTTTTTCATTTGGAGTGTCATTAACATTTCATTGTTTTTCATACAACACCAAATCTCCCTTATCAAAAGAGCGAGGGATGATATTACCATTGTAAGTTTGCATTACTTTATTTTTTAATGAGCTTGGAGATGTTCAAGAGCATTTATACGCTGTTCATCAAGCATGTCAAGCTATTATAAATGTTGTTCTTTGTAAGTGTTATTGTCAATAATTCCCCTAAGAGAGATTCTTAATGAGGGGATCTCTAACTCTAATGGTGTCATTACGTATGCACCATAAACAAGGTTATATGGTGTATTTCTTATAGATTTATGAATAATCGTGTGATAAGCCCACAATGCATAAGTCAACTGAGTGTTCCAATCTTTGTTATGTTTATTAACTATTTTGTGTAGTATTTTCTCGAGTGTCTTATTCGTTGCTTCTGCTTGGCCGTTAGATTCTGGGTAATAAGGTGTAGAGAAATGATGTTGGATGTGAAATGTTTCCAAAAAAATCTTCACTTTGTTCTTAAATGGTGTCCCATTATCGAAGACTAAAGCAGAAGGAAGACCAAATATTGCAATGATATTTTCCAAGATGAAACAAAAAATTACCTCAGCAGTTGTGGAACGAAGAGGAATTATCTCTACCCATTTCATGAAGTAATCTATAGCAGTAATTATAAATGTATGTCTAGAAGAAGGAGGAGGTATTTTTTTGATAAGATCCAAACCACACCTTGAAAATGGCCAAATAGGAATTTGGGCACGAAGTTCAGAGGCAGGAGCATGAATCAAATTATTGTGCTCTTGACATTTATTACATTTATTAACATAATCAAAACAATCTTGTTCCATGTTTTACCAATAGTATCCTATGAGGATTAACTTTTGAAGTAATGATCTTCCTCCAAAATTCCCCCCACAAGCACCTGCATGAGATTCCTCAAGGGTTATAGGGATTTTAGATTGTTTGAGACATTGAAGAAGAAGACCATCAAATGACCGTCTATATAACACATCTTGTAGGCTTATATATCGAGCTGCAATTTTTTGAATACGAGCTTTAGTGTTCCTAGTAGTTGGTTTAGGAAAGATACCTTCTTTTAGATAAGTAAAGATCGACGTATACCATTCACTAGAATCTTCAATATCGACAACTAATGTCTCCTTCATTTATTCATCTATGGATGGTTTTGTGAGAGTATGGATGGTGAATGTGAAGTCCACGGAAGAATCTTCGAGAGACACAAGAGACGTAGTGCTTGTCATTACATCTGCGTGTCGATTACCATTTTATGGAATATTATTAACATTGTATGATTTAAAATGATCTAGAAAGTCATTGTGAGGTCTTTATATTGTCATAATTTAGCATGTTTTGCTTGATAAGACCCATTTATTTGTTTAATAATCAATTAAGAATCACAAAATATATGAATGTGCTTTACGCCCAAGGACAAAGCTACACATATCCCAGTAATAAGGGCCTCATATTCTATAGTGTTGTTTGTACATAGGAATATTAGATGATAAGGTAAGGGAATAGGCTTTCTTGAAGGTGGTATTAATATGACTCCCGCTCTTGAACCAATTCAACACTTAGAACCATCAAAATATAACTCCTAGGTTTCATTTTCATCTACCTTCAGCACATTCTCAATAGGGAATGATTCATGGTTTGGGAATGTTAATGGTGAAGGAGCATCAACTAAATGGTCGGTCAATGCTTGGAATTTTATTGCTTTTTGAGGGATAAATTTAAGGTCAAACTCAGTTAACAATATAACCCATTTAGCTAGATGTCCTAACAAATCTATTTTAGTAAAAAGATATTTTAAAGGATCAAATTTCTTTATGATAATCACTTTTGAGTTTAACAAATAATGTCTCAATTTTTTGATGGAAAATACAAGAGCCAAACATTTCTTCTCTATAGTTGTATAACGATTTTCATACTCAATCAATGTTCAACTAATGTAGTGGATAGGATGCTCTTTTCCATTCTCATCTTGTTGAGCCAATAAAGCAACAAGAGCATGGGTTGACACATATATGTAAAGTATAAAAGGTATTCCTTAAATGGCGGGTTGCAAGATGAGAGGATTGGCTAAGTAATCCTTCAAACTTTCAAAAGATTTTTGACAATCCTTGTTCCATCTAAATTCCGATTCCTTCTTAAGGAGCTGGGTAAAGGGAAGAGTATGATCCACCAACGATGCAATGAAACAAAAAATAGTTTGAATCTTGCCTTGTAAGCTATGCAATTGAGAGATATTCTTAGGATGTGGCATATTTATTATAGCATCAATATTTTTTGTTTCCACGTCGATGCCTCTATGTGATGCTATAAAGCCCAACAATTTTCCACTATCCACACCAAAGACTCATTTTATCAGGTTTAATCTCACTTTATACTTGCAAATTCTTTCAAAGATTTGTTAGAAGATTTTGATGTGGTCTTGACGAGTTATATACTTATCCAAAATGTCATCAACATAATCTTCCAAAATACTATGTATGAAATCATGAAATATTAGTGTCATAGCTCTTTGATATGTTACTCCAACATTTTTCAATCCAAAAGGCATAACAACCCAACATAATGTTCCCCAAGGTGTAGTGAAAGTTGTCTTATACTGATCTTGTGGGTTGATGAAAATTTGATTATATCTTGAAAAGCCATCCATGAATGATAATAAGGCATGTCCCATAGTTGAATCCAATATCATATCAATAATAGGACTTGGGGAAAATCATCTTTTAAAGATGCTTTATTGAGATCACAAAAATCCATACACATCTTAATATGATTATCAAGTTTTGATATCACTATAATATTAGATATCCAAGGGGAATAATCAATGGGGCAAGTGAAGCCAACCAATAATGCTATTTTAGGATTCATCTTGCATATCTTTTGTATTAATCGTTTATCATTTTTTTCAAGAAAAATGTTATCTGTGACAATCTTAGGGTCAATACTCGACATATCTGAGTAAGTCCAAGCAATTTTTTTAGGAAAATCATGTAATAATGTTGTGTGATCTTCTTGTTCATCGTCATCAAGACACTTTCCAATTTGAATTAATTTCTCCTTGTTAGATAAATCCATTGGTATTTTGATGGTATCTCCCACAAGTAATGCACTTTGATTTGGAACTTCAGGGATTTGTTGAGATTCATCTTGTTTCATGTTAGTTTCTTCACTAAAGAATCCCTTAGTATTTAAATAATAGATAGATATTCGTTTATGATGATAACTTGGTAAACTGTCATATGCTCCCAAAATTTCTTCTAGGGACTCATCATTTTGAAAGGTGTCCAATGACATGTCACTTCCTATGGTATCTATCAATTCAGGATGTTCCAACTTTAGAATTATCTTAGGAGGATCTTGTGTGATAATATTGACATTAATTGAAGGTATTTTTGATGCTTTTGTTATCTTAGAAGGACAATAACCAAGGCCTCTTGTCTTCTCTTGTATGTTAGGATCTATAGAAATCCGAATACCTTGTTCTTTCACTCCACATCCTTTTGCACTATAGCCAATTTTTTTCAGCAGTTGATACCCTTTTCCATAAACAAATTTCATTTCTTTTAAAGTTGGTGGTTTCTCATAATTAGTGTCATCATAAGTGGATGTATCAATTATATCCTCATTTTTATAGAAGTTGTGGATTCAGATGCTTTTGATGTTTTCATTGTATGTTCTGTTGAGACCACTGTTGCTTCTTATCCTTCTGTTGATGTTGTTTGCATGTCTTTATACTCTCCCATGAAGGTAGGTGTGGAATCTAAGGAACCCCAATCATCTTACAACAAGCTTACATCATCTTTATCTTCATGTTATAAGGGTTCCACTTTTGAGGTTGGTATTAATGTTCTCAAAGGAATTTTCATTCCCTTCTCTATTTGCAAATAATTTTCAAATTTCCAATCGGATTTTATCGTGTAAACCTTGCTTTTGTAAGTGTATTTCATTAGAAAGTGAAGTGTTGAGAGGACTCCATTAATTTCATGAATCCATGGTCTACCTAAGAGAAGATTGTATGAAAGTTCTTGAGGCATATGTATAGGATTTTGTAGCACAACTTTACCTACTTTTATAGGTAATGTTATTACACCAAGTGGTTGTTTTCCCACATTATCAAAACCACGAATAGAAAAGGAATCTAGTTGAATTTTAGTCTTGTTTGCTCCAATTTTATCCAAAAGGTTCACACTTCAAACATTCAACCCTGAACCATTGTCTACAAGAGTGTGTCTAATCCCAACCTTATTGATAACAACCAATATCATCAAAGCATCATTTTTCTTTTATGTATCCAATGGAGGTAGTTCACTTTGATGAAAAAAATAATCAACATTGACTAAGCTTATACTTTGAATTAGGGTTGCTACATCATTTGGTTATGCACTAGGAGGGACTACAACTTTTTGTAAAGCATTTTGAAGCATGCCATGGTAAGTAGGTGATGTTTGAATGTGATCCCATAGAGAAATCTTAGTAGGAGTTTTACGAAGTTGTTCCACAAGATCATACTCCTTTCCACTTTGTGGAGGTAAATGAGGGGCACTAGGCATTGAAATAGGTTGTGGAAATGATATCAATGTAGAAGTGGTTGGTGTTCATCTTGGTTGCCTATTGTTCCTTATGTTATATGTATGAGCAATCGTGTGGTAGCTTGGTTGTTGTGACACATGATTTCTAGTGAGCTGTTTCGCAAAACTTAAGATATGACCTTGAGGTTTTGGTTTGCTTTGAGGTAGTCCTATGATGAGCACTAGTCTATTTTAGACTTGAGGTTATTATGAAGGTGGGTATATCATAAGTGGAGGTGTGATTGCAATGATTATTCTTTGTTGGATTGGGATGTTACAAGAATTAGTGGATGATCTTGGTGAGATAAAGTCCTTAAGGGCTTCATCTAACATATCAATGTCATCACAACTAAAGGGCCTGAGAGATATATAATAAAATTGTAGAAAGAGATTTGACATGATCAAATGACTATGCTTTCTCCAAGATTAAGCATTAATTTCCAATACATGTTTAAGCTAAACAAGGTTGAAAACAGGTTTACAAACCTACCACTGATTTGGAAATCAGATTGCAGACTTGCACAATGACAGTAAATCATAGTCTGTTATTAAGTTTTGAAGCTAGTTTTGGAGGACTGAGTCACCCAATGGTGACTGGGTCCTACTATGAATTTTTTAAAAGTGTCGATTTCAGAGCCTTGGTTAATAGGAATTAACTATACTACAATATACAAACCTAGGTTTATGATTGATTCTACTATTGTTTTATGAGTTTTTGATTTATGTAATGTGTTGTAACAATCTAGGGTTTTGAATGTTTGTAAAATGAAATCTGATTTACCCAAATTATGCAATGATTCAAAAAATGCAAATCATTGTCCTATAAATGTGAAAATGCTAATTACTAAAATGTGAAATTCTTTCAAAATTTTGATTAATCTAAGCAAAATGACAAATTTGTTTAACATGTAATAGTATTGTTCTAGAATTTGAAAATAGAGGTTTACCTTTAAATCCCTGTACAAGGATTGGGTTGCCCCTAGGCAACTGAGTCTTTGAATAGGGTTCTGAAAACTATAAAATTGAATGTTTAAATTATTGCTTAGTATTATTGTTCCTAACTGCAAGCAAGTTTTAAAGTGATTGTTTTTCCAAAATTTTCAATGAAGTGCACATGCAAATGTATGGCAATTTTAAACCAAAATGACACTTTTTTAAAGGAAATTTTAAGATGAAAATCTGATCTAAATGACTGAAACACACTATAATGCAGCCTATGGTGCAATATGTATGCAATATTTTTGGATTTTTATATTTTTTATAATGCAATATGCAACCCTAAATGAGAAACACAATGATACAAAACCTAAATGAGAAATGCAAAACACAATGATGCAAAACCTAGATCTAGGGTTTGAAAGACTACCAAATCAAAAAGTTATGATGTAAGAATGTTAGGTTAAAAAATGAAACATAAAAATGTGGTACACCCTAAATTTAATACTCATGACTTAGTGTATATTCCATCATTTTTGGGATTTCATCAAGATGCAAATCATATAAATGATGGAATATACCCTAGGTTGTGAGTATTAAACTTAGGGTGTACCACATTTTTATGTTTTATTTTGACATTGACACTTGGCATTATTTTTTCTTCACTTTGTTCATAGAGTTTGAACTTAGTGGTGCGTTGACATTTGACATTTGTCATTTTCTTAGCTTCACTTTGTTCATAGGGGTTGAACCTAGTGTAAGCATTGGAATAACATTTTGATCATTTTGTAGCACTTTATCAAGGTTATCGGGGAGTATAACTCTTGGTATAGTTATGGGCACACCTTGTAGATCTAGTGTGTGTTTCTCATTTTGCTACTTGTTTTGGGAGCTCACCTAGTGAAAAATGGTCTTCACTAGCCTGTGTGTCTTCCTATTTGTATGCTTGCTAGCATAATGCAACTTGTTAGCCCATACCCCCTTTTTTATTTTTATTTTTATTTGCTTTGACATTATATGTTTGTGTATCTTGTATTGTTGCATATCATACATGTTTGTTCCTTTGTGCTTATGTTGGTTTGTTGCATATCATACATGTGCATTCCTTTATGTACCTTGTATTGTTTTTTTGGGAGGTTCACCAAAATGAAACATAAAAATGTGGTACACCCTAAGTTTAATACTCATGACCTAGGGTATATTCCATTATTTCTAGGATTTCATTAAGATGCAAATCAACAAGGTGCATAGATTGACTTACAACCTCTTAGGTGATTCAATCAGACCTGGATTTGAATCTATTTGAGGATAGGAATGATTTAGAAATGATTTGAAATAATTAATCTAATTAGACTAAATGACCTAATATGATAAATGCAATTTTTTGAGGATAAACAAATTGAAACAAAATTTTGCAAGTAGATCTAGAGAGTGTAGACTAATGTGTACCTGCCACCAAAAGTCATATTTGAGTGTTGTAGGACTAGGTCGCCCTTGGGTGACTGGGTATTTGTAGGATTTTCCAAAAAATCAAAGTTTGATCTTGAAACCCTCTGGTTGCTCTTTGTTCATCTACTTGCAAATCTTCATCTTCAGATTTGGACCTATAATAAATCTAGAAAAGAAATTGTTTGGGTGGCTATATGAGGGTTTTCCTTAGCCAAATCCCTGTTTTGGTAATTAAACCTCAACAAATATCTAAAGATCTAATAAAAGATAGTTTGTGTGAGCCCTAACCTTATGTGCATCTAAGGTTTTTATGAGCTAAATGCAAATAAAACCTACTTAAGTGTGTTAGTGTGTGATTCCTAAATGACAATGATAAGATCAGATTAGGGAGAAGTCAAAACACCTTAAGTAAATATGAAAGTGTAATGATACCTTGCTTTAGGATGCAAATAGAATGAAAATTGAAGATAAGAAAAATAGGAAACAAGTCATTAGGTAGATGGAAGCAACCAAAATGTATCTCCCAATCCTAGAATCCATCATGCTCTTCCATAAAATTCAACCTTCAATGATGTAATAAAGTTTGATCAAATCTACAAATGGACTTGAAGACCTGCAATCTCAAATAATGTTGCTTCAAGACTCTAAAATTTGCTTGCTTGAAAGTTATCTCTTGTGTTTTCTTTTTCTCTAGTTTTGAAATGATGAAAAGACTAGGTATATTTTATAGGCATTTCTCTAAATTATTGTCAATTAGATCTTGATAACCAACATTTACAAGTTGAATTTTGAATTTTAAAATGCTGCCAACAGTCCATTAAAATTTGGGTCTCGACTAAAAAGGGGGACCTAGTTGCCCATATGGGTCCTAAAACAAATTTCCAGGACACACTTGACCGGGGGAAATTTAATGATTGGTTGCATTTGTTCAATGCTTATTTTAGTGTCAGAAACTGATAAAAATAAGCCTTGAAATGCATAATAATGGGAATTAGGGCCTATTTAGGAGGGGATGAAAATGCATAAATGCAAGGGTCACTAAAATAGGTCCAAACTAAGCATGAAATTGTAAGTGTATACAATTTTCTATGCTACATATGTGTGTGTACGTATATATATATATGTATGTATGTATGTATGTATGTATGTATGTATGTAAGTATATCTATAAATGTATGTATATATTTGTATGTATATACATACATATATTTAATCAATTACCATGATCACCTAAGGGTTGTAAGAGTTAAAATTAGGGATATGATAGTATAACATACATTGCTTATTTCATTTGACACATAGCCTTGTTCATTTACATTCAATTGAATTAGATAAATGGTTTGTTTGTTCTTCAATTACAATGACTCTTACATGTATGAAAATATATTTACAAAAAAGATGAACATATTAGTATAACATGAACTTAGCTATGAAACAACAAAGATGAACATATTAATATAACATAAACTCAGCTATGAAACAACAAAGATGAACATATTAGTATAACATAAAATCAACTATGAAACAACAAAGATGAACATATTAGTATAACATAAACCCAACTATGAAACAACAAAGATGAACTTATTAGTATTCTAAAAATTACATCAGTTACACACCTTCAAAATATTCACAAAAAAGTTGTTTGCAATATAACATTCCAATTATGTAAAGAAAAATAGAAAAGGGAAATTGGATGATGGGAAGCTATTTGTTGATGTGTTGTTGGTATCTGCATCTTTAAAGTAAGTGAATATTGCATGCCATTCAAGCAAGGGATTTAAAGGATTGCTAAGACGACTTTCCCTTGCTATCTCTTTCTATCCTTTTCCATAACTCTTTCTTTTTTAGTAGCTTCTTGTTTAATCCTTTGCTGCTCCTTTTTTGTTCCTTCCGTTTCCTTTATTGTTCTCTTTGAACCTCAACTATTTATCATTGAAGGTATTTTTCAATTCTCATCTATTCATTGAGGTCCCTTGTTACAACTCTTTCAATCTTTCATTGTTTGATCCATTCTCTCTTCCTATATTTCAATTGTTGAATTTCCTTCTTCCTCTCCTCTTGCTCCATTAGCAACTTCATGTAGTCATCTATGGTGAGGAGCTGGAATTTTCTGCTAAGTCGAATCCCACAATCAACTAGATGATTTGACTTATCCTTCACTAGATGGAATAGTAACTTAAAAAATTGGGAGATGTCTAAACTTATTTGGCCTCCTAATGGCTCCATGGAATCTTTTTCAATTGGAAACTACACCTCACTAGTTATTTCGTCCACTTCCTCGC
>VDFB02173458.1:0-19760 GCA_007258455.2 Sequoia sempervirens
TAGTAGAAATTGATTTTGAATTGTTCAATCATTGAAATCATCTTCTACCTTGGTGAATGTTAAAATCAGATAACTATTTCAGTTTATAGTTATGTTTCAAAGTTTTAGTTTATTATGGTTGAGATCAAATTTTTAGAATGGTTAGACTCATTTATTAGAAATGTTGAATTAAATCATTAGAATCGTTATCAGGTTTCTTAGATAAATTAGATTTAGATGTTGTTTGAATCAGTTAGAATTGATGTTTCCTTGTTAAGTTTCATTAAAGCAATGTTAGGAAATTATGAAGGGATGGAGTTGAAGTTTGTTCAGAATATGTTCATGGAGATTAGTATTTATGCTTTTTAGAAATAATCATCATTTTCCTGCAATTCATTTCTACTCTTACATTAGTGTTTATTTTCTAGCAATTAAGTTATGGATTTCTTTTGAAGCAAAATAGAATTAAATTGAATTATGTGTTTTAGATTAGGAATTAAAGTAATCATTAATTGTCTCCATGAATTGGTCTAAATCGAAGTCAACAAAGTCAAAATTAAGTCAATAGGATTTTAAATTAGAAGATAAAATAGATTTAAATCGTAGGAATCAGTCGCTGCAGTTTAGCTCCTGAAAGCTCCTGAAGTAGGAAAAATGATACCTGAAGTCACTGTTTATAGTGCAAACCCCCTGTTAGCTCTCAAAAACGTAGGCGAAATGTCTCAAGAGGCTGCCAATCTCTTGGCACGTTTTAGGGTAACAAACAAGGTCAAAAGAATTAAACCTTCTACTCTTCAGGTGCTGCCAGACCTAGGCGGGTGTACCTATCTGAATGAAGCAGACTTGACTTATAATTATCCTTCTTGCAGTGATTTGTCCAAAATGGAAGATGAAAGTGAACAAATTAAATCAAGCTTGGTACAAATAGCAATACTTAAAGATAAATCCTAATATGCTCAGTTAATAGATGTAAAGGAAATGAATGAATCTAAATGATGAAATTGCAGAGACCAGTGCCTTATTGGGTATGCAGACTCAAATGAAACAGAAGTGGCAACTTATTTTGGAAGAAACTCAAATTGTCAGAATATGTTTTGTTTATAACTTGCATAAACATGCAAGACTATGACTACTAAGCTCTACTTTAATAATCCAGATAAATCTCCTTGATTACTATGATCAACCAAAAGGATTTAATCTCTCCTTGAAAGAACCAGTCAATTAATCACACAGATACAAAAAATGTGCACTGATAAACTGAAAATAATCTTGTTATATCAATTTAAACAACTAGAAAGAATCAACTTGGAGACAACTTAGCAATACTTTTCAATAAACTCAATAGATAATTGACACCAAAAATAAACTGCCACACCAACTAATTTTCATTGAAATCACCATTTGAAAACATGCATCATAGTCTCTGATATGAGAACTTTATTCTACTATATCCATTTCTAATCTACCTACTGTAATCTAATCTCATCATTTCTAATGCTACCCTTTGAGAATTTATACATTTGTATCTGAACAGACATGTCGCTTCATATTCCAATGTTGGCAAACAATTGCAATTGGGCCAATTAATCATCACTGAAACAGTCGCTGAGAAAACCCTATAAGTATGCCGAAGGAAATTATAACGCTGTCACTCGCCCTGTGTTCTTTGTGTTTCTCTATAACCTCATGTTGTCGATGAGACATCTCATAGATTACAAAATGTGTTATCAATATGTAATTCCTTAATGTATTTACCAGTTGCTGAGACATGAGCATTTTCTTACCACGCTGCGTTTCCTTTTCCTCATTTGTTTTTGCCATGACCCAGTGATGTCAGGAAGACCTCTCGTAGACCACATTATGTTTCACCAAAAGCCCCGAGTTCACACTTGATCGTTGAGACACAACCAACTTCTCACCAAAAACCAATCGATAGAAACCCTTTGTGCTCTATCGGTGAGACCAAAGATATTCGATGAAACCTCACCCCAAAAGAAAATGTTCTCACCGATATGTCCTTTTGTTGTCGATCGGTAAGACATGCAGCACTTGCCAAGACATTACATCGATGGCCATTAGTTTTATCGATAAGATTCCACATGCACATGGTCGGCAAGACATAAAGCCCTCAGTGAAACAACATGCCAGAGACCAAACTCCTGCCGAAATGTGTATCCTTTTCCTCTGGTTGGTGAGACATGATGTAATTGGTAAGACATCACTCTGATGGTATATCTCATGCCAATATGATCCTTTTCTATCGCCGAAACAATGTGTATGTCATGCCGATGGATGCTTGGAGATGGATCCCGATCGCTGTGACATCAAATAAGTCTTGCCGATAGGAAACACCAACTTATACTCATAGAAATACAATATGGAATGGGAAGACCCTGGTACTCAAATGTTGATATAGACCACGATGTGAATTATTCAAGACTTGACATAATTTATGGGGCTATATGGGAAAAATGTGAGCAAAATGATATGAAAACAAACCCTTGTGCTCATGATGAGGACTCCTATGGAAACTTAGGGGTATGAAAACTTGTGAAATTATTCAGAAATTTACAGTTCTAATAGTGGCTTCTTCTGGGGATGAATGATAGTGAGATCATTGCAAGGATCCAAATCTTTGGGTGAGCAGACTAGACACAAAATGATGAATAGTGAGAAAAAAAGGAATGAATGGCAATGGAAATGAATGCAAAATGGAGATGAACAAAACCCTAAACTACTATGCACATAAAATAATTTTAGAGAGGATAAGCAAGAGTTGTCCATGCACTGGCAACCCTTAATCCTCTGTGTTTCAACTTCATCAGTTTTTAACGATTATGGTCTGAAACTCAAACCATATTTTCCCCTGTCAAATACCTGGTTTTTCCTTGAGTTCATCAGATTCCTCTTGAAGATATTCATGTAGTCTTCCCTCACTGTTACTGAAAGTTTTTAGAGAATCATCATGGGGAAAATCTCTGTTATCTTCAACATACAAAGTATATGCATATCCAACACAAAATTCCTTATTATCTTTCTCACTGTTATGCATTATAAACCATTCTCCCAGTTGTACTAAAATTTCATCATCAAAGTGCTTCTCTTGAGAAACAAACAACTCTGTCATATCAACATTGTTTGAGACAAACAAATTTGAAACCTTTTGCACTTCTTCGGTATCATCATTTGGAGACAACACTGGATTATGACTCATATCCTCAATACCAAGCATATATGAACCAATCAAACTGAACTTCTATCATCCTTGGTATGCAAATAAATATCTTCTCCATATGAGTTAGAAATTCCAAAATCACATACCTCTCCTTGAACGGACACATGTATTTGGCCAACACCAAAGGTTTCTCCATCATCTCGAGAAAGGCACTAGGAGTCATAAGAATCATTACACAGAGAACTTTCACTGCCAAAACAAATGTAAACTAGACACAGGACTTCAGGATCACCATCATGTGCACATCTTTGGTATTCAAGAGTTAGTAATTCTGAAATTTGCTCACTGCTAAGTGAACATGTTTCTACATTTTCATCACTACATTTATATTCTTCACTTTTGTCATCATCAAAAAGAGGTCCAAGATCGTTAGAGAATGAGAAATCAGAAATATTACTAGCACAATCATTTATTCCATCACTTTGTTTGTCTGAAAATATCTCCTCTTTATCGTAAAGTGGATTTGAAAATACCTGAAACTCATTCATGGATACACCTTTCCAAAATATCATTTGATCTTATTTTAACTCCTCATCATACAATGGGTTTGAAATTTCAGAAACCATTTTCAAATGTACAAACCTCTTCTTCATCAACTGTATCTTCGTACCTTTCAACTGCAGTTGGAGATATTATTTCACTATCGAATGGACTTGTGTTGTTCATTGCCTCTTCCTCTTGATCATCACAAGAACAACAAGAATCACCATGTTCTAAATCAAAATCTAAATACTCAATAGACCCATCATAACATACACTATCACAATCTGTTATGCAAGACAATTCTCTTGTATCTTCATCTTCTTCATGCAGGCTATCACATGAATCATATTGACTTGCACATGTCTTATCCTCTATTGGCTGCATTATTTGATCATTTTCTCCATATTTATCAAAAATACAATCATTGGATTCAACATTGATATTGTTCTCATACCTTATCTTCTCCATGACATCAATGAATTTATTCACTTGATCAAAGGCATGTTGTATTGATAATTCTGACCAATAGGCTGATTCAGGTTTCCAAACTTTTATGAACTGTGCAACAAAAATGGGTCTTGTAGGCTTACAATTAGGAGGTAATTGCATATAGAAATGTATCATCCTGTTGTATAGGGAAAATTTATCTTCTCCTTCATGTCTCCTTATGCTAAGAACTGCATCAAAGGGGTAAATTCCACATTCTGATTCTGTGATGGAGTTCTGACTTTGAGTATGTACATTCTCAGCTTCTTCTGCTTCAAATTGTTGATCCTGGCATACATATTGCTGCAAGTTTTGATTCTCTTGAATCTCTAATAACCCACGGGAAGCCCAATTTGGTGCAGAAAAATTTCCATAGTGCTCGAGAAATTGATTATAAAATCTTTGGAGAGAACTAATAGAATCTATTGGTAAGCTGTTGAACCAATCCCTAGCTTCATGAATGAGTGACATCATGAATAGCCTCATATGTAGATCTTCATATGGCACATCCAAGTGTTCAATGAAAGCATTGAAACTCCTTAAATGATCCCGGGTAGAAATTGCACTGCTCCTCGTAAACTTAGGAACTAGACTTCTCAAGCTGCCATCCAAAGGGTAAGGGTACTGTTGAAACCCTGTTAGGTTGAATTGTTCGATCATTGTTAGGTATTGATGAGGGGGAGCATTAGGTGGGTACTAATACAGGTATGGTGGACTATTGTATTGTGCATGATGGTGCGGCATATAATGCTGACCATGACGTGGCTGTGGTGAGTATATATTCTGTGGTGCATGATATGCATTGCCTCTGTTGTAAGAATTTCCAATCATGTTATCAAGAGTTTGAGGGGTCCAATACCTGCCTGCATTTGTGTATTCATTCTTATTGTAGAATTCAAATGATTGCTGGTCTGATTGCAGCTTTTTCTTTTTCAATTCTTCAATTCCTCTTATCAATTGCTGCTTTTCAAAATAATTTTTTGTTCCATACACAAATTCCATTCTTCATCAAATTTTTTCAGAGTTGCCACCTACTTTTCCAAAAGTAGGAAAATGTTTCTTTTGAAATAACTATTTTTGATCTTCTCCCAACATAATCACCTTTTCTAAACTTCTCAAATTACAAATTTTTCTTCAATGACTCTATATGATAGTCTTCAACCGGATTTTTTGAAATAATCCCTAGTGGAGTCGCCAATTTTTTAGCTCTCAAAAATGTAGGCAAAATGCCTCAAGAGGCTACCAATCTCTTGGCACATTTTAGGGTAACAGACAAGGTCAAAAGAATTAAACCTTCTACTCTTTAGGTGCTGCCAGACCTAGGCGGGTGTACCTATTTGAATGAAGCAGACTTGACTTATAATTATCCTTCTTGTAGTGATTTGTCCACAATGGCAGATGAAAGTGAACAAATTAAATCAAGCTTGGTACAAATAGCAATACTTAAAGCTAAATCCTAATATGCTCAGTTAACAGAAGTAAAGGAAATGATGAATCTAAATGATGAAATTGCAGAGACCAGTGCCTTATTGGGTATGCAGAGTCAAATGAAACATAAGTGGGCAACTTATTGTGGAAGAAACTCAAATTGTCGGCATATGTTCTATTTATAACTTGTATAAACATGCAAGACTGTGACTAATAAGCTCTACTTTAATAATCCATATAAATCTCCCTGTTTACAATGATCAACCAAAAGGTTTAATCTCTCCTTGAAAGAACCAGTCAATTAATCACACAGATACAACAAATGTGCACTGATAAACTGAAAATAATCTTGTTATATCAATTTAAACAACCAGAAAGATCAACTTGGAGACAGCTTAGCAATACTTTTCAATAAACTCAATAGAAAATTGACACCAGAAATAAACTGCCACACTAACTGATTTTCATTGAAATCGCCATTTGAAAACATGCATCATAGTCTCTGATATGAGAAATTTATTCTACTGTATCCATTTCTAATCTACCTACTGTAATCTAATCTCATCATTTCTAATGATATCCTTTGATAATTTATACATCTGTATCTGAACAAACATGTCACTTCATATTCCAATGTCGGCAAACAGTTGCAATCAAGCCAATTAATCATCATTGAAACAGTCGTTGAGACAACCCTGTAAGTATGCCAAAGGAAATTATAATGCTGTTAGTTGCCCCGTGTTCTTTGTGTTTCGCTATGACCTCATGTTGTCAGTGAGACATCTCATAGATTACAAAATGTGTTATCGATATGTAATTCCTTAATGTATTTACCAGTTGCTGAGACACGAGCATTTTCTTACCGAGCTACATTTCCTTTTCCTCATTTGCTTTCACCGTGACCTAGTGATGTCGGGAAGACCTCTCGTAGACCACATTATGTTTCACCGAAAGCCCTGAGTTCACACTTGATTACCGAGACACAACCAACCTCTCACCGAAAACCAATCGATAGAAACCCTTTGTGCTCTGTCACTGAGACCGAAGATATTTGGTGAAACCTCACCCCGAAAGAAAATTTTATCACTGATATTTCCTTTTGTTGTCGATCGGTAAGACATGCAACACTTGCCAAGACATTACATCGATGGCCATTAGTTGTACCGATAAGCCTCCACATGTACATGGTTGGCAAGACATAAAGCGCTCGGTGAAACAACATGCCGAAGACCAAACTCTTGCCAAAATGTGTATCCTTTTCCTCCGGTTGGTGAGACATGATGTAATCGGTAAGACATCACTTCAACGATATAACTCATGCCGATATGATCCTTTTCTATCACTGAAACAATGTGTATGTCATGTTGATGGATGCCTGGAGATGGATCTCGATCACTATAACATCAAATAAGTCTTGCCCATAGGCAACATAGAATTATACTTGCAGAAATACAATATGGAACAAGAAGACCCTGGTACTCAAATGCCGATATAGACCATGATGCGAATTATTCAAGACTTGACGGAATTTATGGGGCTATATGGGAAAAATGTGAGCAAAATGATATGAAAACAAACCCTTATGCTTATGATGAGGACTCCTATGGAAAATTAGGGGTATGAAAACTTGTGAAATTATTTAAAAATTTACAGTTCTAACATCCCCCCAAAAGAATTTGTGAAAACTATCCTTATCACATATTGCTCTAAGACACACCTGGTTCGATAAATAAATTGATTAAATGATGTAAGTTGTGACATCAACGACCTTTCCCATCAATCATTTTCTGAGAAACTAGAACAAAGGACCATTCACTACATCTACTCCTCCTACTAAGAACATGGCACCCCCAAACCCTAAAGTGGACAACAATCCTCCTCCACCAAAAGGACCACCTAAAATTCCCAATAGAGTGAACCCTACTTTTATTCCTAAACAACAATACAAAGTTTAACTTGAATAGGGAGATGTAGAAACAAATGAATTCTCTGTCTTTCTTTGATATTCTGAAATGGTGTCCTACTCAGCACAATCTTGTGTTGAAAGATTTGGTTGAGGAAGATCAGTTGAAGGAAAAAGAAAAGGTAACTCTTGCTGTTGAAATGAATGCAACTTTATACAGGGGAAGATAGGAGTACCTCCATTCTTGTTGAGTTTGAGAATCTTTGGGAAAAACTTGCATAACTATCTGAAAGCTTCTGGGGCATCCACTAATGTCATGCCATTTTCTATTTATAGGAAATTAGGCCTAACCCTGATCCAAATCCACAAAAAAATCATACAACTAGATAAAACCAAAGTGAATGTTGTAGGAGAATTGAAAGATGTGATTATGTAGATTGGATTAGACCCAAGGATTCAACAGTACATGGATATCCAAATTGTTGATATCCTTGAGATGTATGGTATGCTCTTGAGAAAGATCTAGAAAATAATATAGGAGGCTATCTTTCATTGGAATTCTCTCATATGTGACTGCCATGGAGAGGTATGGCAAGTCAGATTAGGATAGAGAGTGAACCTCATCTAAAACACATGGTAACAGAATATGATCACCCCAATGAGGTTTCCTACTTCAAAACTAAACTAGGAGTCTATAGGGTCAATGAGATTATGACCTTTTTAGTATCAAATAATGAACAAGTGCAGCCTTTAGAACATGGTGATTGTATGACTTCCATTAACCAAGATGTGTTAACCCAAAAGCTACATCAAGATAAATTGGTCTTGGGAGAGGAGGCACATATATGGAGTTTATTACTTCCAAATTGGTGTAGATTCCACTATCAAAACCATTTTGAGTTAACTTGTCAGCCTTTTCTAGACATTCTAAATTAGGCTTGTTGATTAGGAGATAGTAAAAATAGAAATTCTATGACATTACTTGATTTGTTTGTACTTGAAACTAATGCTACATCTATTTTGACATAAATCAATGATGCACAAGAAGGTATCTCTACATTAACTGAGGTTAGAGAAGCCCAGGAAATGCTGGGTACCCCTTCTCTTTCTCACCTTTCAATTCCAAAAGAATTACTCAAAGGAATAGTGAGTCACAAAATTGATAACCCTGAGGAGTTGCAAGAAACAATTTATGCACATGTGCTTGATCTAGAGAAATTATCTAAAAAGCCTTAGATGTAGAGATCTCTAGACCTTAACCTTTCAAACTAGTCAAATTCATCATTCACTTCCCTTATATAACAACCTAAGACTGATTTTAAGAAGGAGCTTTTACCCCAAGACCATTCATGGATGCTTAAGATTGATGGTTCTAAATCTAAACTAGGGAGTGGAGTTGGAGTTAGGGAGTGGAGCTAGAGTTGAATTGACTATTCTAAAAGGCAAAAAATAGGTTGCAGTTTGGGTGCACTAATAATGTGGTAGAGTATGAGGCATTTCCCAGAGGACTTATGTTCACACATCAGATGAAAGTACAAGGCCTCAGAGTGCTTGGAGGCTCAAAAGTGATTGTAAAATAGGTTCGTAGTTAGTATACATGTCACAATAAAAGATTGGAAACCTACCATAAAAGGGTATGGAACTTGATTGAGGACTTTGATGCATTTGACATAAATTTGATTCATAGGGAGAATAATTAGCTTGCATATGCACTAGCAATAACAACTAGTACACTAGAGCCCATGAAGGATTCAAAATTAAGGTTTTTTGTTGAGTTGGTGTCAATCCTAGCTATTCCCGACAATATAAGGAAATTTCAAGTCTTTGATGATGATCAACATATCCTTGCCTTTTTGGAAATTTAAGATGTTTTTGAAAGATAAATCATTGATGAATCTGATAGAGATCTAGGAGAATGAGAGTTAGAGGATCTAGCTATGGAGGGAATTATCAACCTAAAAAAAAATAGTATTCCTAAAGAAATGGTGGCACTAGAGAGTATTTTTTACTCTAATCCTTGACCTTAGGAGAAATTACCTGTAGATGTTGATGGGGGGAAATACAAAACTTACAATCTGGTAGATTCCAACCCAGAAAAGAATATTTTCATTGGCAAGACTTGTCTAGAAGATATCTATGACAAGATTGTGAAAGTGTTGAAAGAGGACATTGTGACTACTACATGGGGATATGAGGATTTGAAAACATTTGACACATCTGTGATAAAACATACCATGCCTTTAAAGCCACAATTAAATTCATTTTGTCAGAAACAATGACTAGTCAATGTTCTACTTGAACCCCTTATCCTCAAAGAAGTGTAGAAATTGTTATCATCCAAAATAATTTTTCTAGTCAGAAATTCTACATGGGTCACCAATATGGTACCCATGCACAATAAAAATGGTGAGATCAGGTTATGCATAGATTTATATGGATGATTTGATGATTTTTTCTAAAAACAGAGAGGATCATGCTACTAATTCAACAAAAGTTCTAGAAAAATGCATAAAGTTTGATGTTTCATTGAACCCAAAGAAATGTGTATTTGGGGTTTTAGAAG
Source organism: Sequoia sempervirens (assembly GCA_007258455.2). Lineage (NCBI taxonomy): Eukaryota > Viridiplantae > Streptophyta > Pinopsida > Cupressales > Cupressaceae > Sequoia > Sequoia sempervirens. The sequence goes on from VDFB02173458.1 coordinate 10,078, forward strand.
GGAAGTTGCTAGGCCATATAATTTTAAAAAGAGGAATTTCTATTGATCTTGATAAAGTAGAGTCTATTTTGAAATTATCTATGCCTAGTAGTAAAAAGAAGATGAGATATCTCTTTGGAAAGATAAATTTTGTGACGAAGTTTATAACTGGGTTTGCAAATATCATCAAACCATTGAATGAAATGAAGGATAAAATATCAAATGGATTAATGAGGCAAAGATTTCTTTCTCAAAGATTAAGCAATCTATTTCAAAAGCATATGTCTTAACTAGTCCTTACTACTTACAATAGTTCTTCATTTATTCTTTTGCGTCTGACCACTCATGTGTTGTTGTTTTGACATAATGAAAATACCAAGGGGACAATAGTTCAAGAGATGCCATGGCTCATCAAATCCTAAGGCAAGGGTATTATTGGCCTCACATATTTTGGGATGGTCACTAACATGTTAGAACATTTCATATGTGTCATACATCGACATCTAGAGAGTGTAACCTAGCAAATCCATTGTAGCCAGTGTACGAGGTGAGGCCCTTTGCCCAATGGGCATTGGATTTTGTTGGAGTGATTAACCCAAAATCCTCTACAGGTCAAATTTATCTTGACTACAAAATATTACTACACATAGTGGACAGAGGCTCAAGCATATAAAAATTATACCACTGATGTATACATTATTTTTGAATGATCATATCACTATCAGGTTTAGGGTACCCTTTGCTTTGGTATGTGACAATGACCTTGTTTTTTCTTTTGCATAGTTTATTCAATGGGTCTTTGAGTATAAAATAGTCTTAAAATATTCTTCCAACTCTTACCAATAAGGCAATGGGGTAGCTAAGTCTACCAATAAAAATATATTGGAAGTTATTAAGAGGTTATTAGAACACAATCCTAGGGATTGGCATACACAGTTAAAATTTTCCTTATGGGCAGATAGAACCAGAATTAAAGCTTCCCTAGGAAATTCACCATATAATTTAGTCTATGGATATGACCCGGTCTTTCCTATTAACCTCCAAATCCCTATTTTACAATTTATGTAGGATTTTTATACCAATGATGATAAGATAGAGGTCAATTTGACTAATTTGTTGAACTTAGAAGAACATAGGGATGTTGCTCTACATTAATTCTCTAAACATCAGGCTATAGTAAAGAATTGGTTTGAAAAGAGAGCTAATATTAAAGCCTTTAGGATATCATATACCATGCTAATGTGAGATAAATCCAAAGAGAAGAAAGGGGATCGCCATAAATTCAATAAATTATGGTTAGGACTATACCAGATTGCTAAAATTCTTGGGGAAAATGCTTTTCGATTAACTACCTTAATGGGAGAACCTATTCCATTTCCTATCAATGGGTAGTTTCTAAACATTACTTTGGTCCATGAAGGCTTGAAAATCCTTCTGTTGTATATATTTATTTTAGTTGTTGTTTCCTTGTCTTGTTTCCCTTGTTTTTGCATGTTGTTGTTTTGTTTATTTTCTCTCGTTGTTTTCTTTCTGTTGTGGGGGTCTTTCTTTTTCATCATTTTGTAATAGTGGGTAGTTACCCAAAGCATACTATGGAAACTATGGTAGAGAAATTGTTTTAGGTATTTTCAAGTAATACATATAGTTCTTTTTCATTCTAAAACTTACATTTTATGTCTATTTTAATTAAATTTTGAAAGGTCAAGAAAAATGGGTACATTCTAAGTAATCTTGTGAAACACGGTTGAATTTGTTACTCATTAGTTAGAATCATTTATCTCCTTTAGATTCTAGCTATCCTAAGGTGTTTTTATTCCTGTTTCAAGTGAGAAATCTAGTGTCCTAACATTTTCATGATGTCCACCATAGTTCTCAGCCTGATTTTCAGATTGCGATGTTTGATTATTGAAGAAAATACAAAAAATACTGCTTGAAAAGAACCAATACCTAAAAAAAAGAAAAAATAAGAAAATTTGTAAACAAATTTAATCTATAAAGGTGATTCAAGTATCTCTACTAGGGCTATGGACACTTGGATGGAAGTAAAGCAATGCTTTGAGAGAACTAGAGGTATCTCTGCTGGGGCTATATATGCCTGGGTGATAGTGGAGCAATAACCAAGATGTAATTGCAAAACAACTAAAATGACCCAACTCATGTAGCTTGAAAGGGAATACAATCGCTTCTTGGGATAATTAAAGTCTTTGGGAGAGAAAATGAACCACAATCACACACCCAGATTCAAAGTTTTTATAATGATACACAATTTGAGATTTCAACTCGGTCTTGTTTGTTGTAACCAATCATGCTCAAGTTAAGGTAACAGAGGTTCTAGGGTGAAAAAATTCTTTAGTATCCTGAAAATGGGTAAACAATTTTCCTAGTTGAGTTGCCATTTGTTATTCCTTGTATAACCACCCCATTTTTTTCTTCTTTTGGTTAAAATGGGCCCCCCTTGTTGCTCTTTTCCCTTTATGCTTTTGTTTTGGCTTTGGGAGTTGTCTTTGTTTAGGTCCTTCTTTTTTCCTTGTTGGGTTCAAATTTCAAACTGAAACTTGAACTTTGAACATTCAAGGTTCATGTTCTTGTTTGTGTTCCAAACCTAATCCCTATATTTTTCCCTTTTTTTTTTCTAACAAATTTGAGTTTCAGGTTGGAACTTGAACTTCGCTCCTTGCCAAGGTTCACCTTCCTTGTTCCATTCTAACTTCAATCTATACTTTCTAGTTTTCTATTGTATTTTCATAATTGAATTTCAAACTAAAATCAAAACCTTGCACCTTTGGAAGGTTCATGCTTTGGGTTCTAACCCAATCTCGATTTTCGCATTCGTTTGTGCTTTAGCTTGTCGGGTTCAAGTTTCAGACTGGAACTAGAATCTTGCAATTTGTTTGAAGGTTCATGTGTCGAGTTTGTTCTTGATCTTGATTTTTGCCTTGTCTTTGGGATTTTTTTCCTTTGGTTCACTTATGGAGTTAAGTCCCGATTTCAATGCCTAAACTACTCACATTAATGACAGGTCATTTCACATGTGCATGACCCATATATATATTTGGAATGCCATTGGATTTTTGCTCATAATTGCTTCTCATTTTCATGAGTAAGATCTAGAACAAAGCAATTGATAGGGTGTGGGTTTTAGCTTCAAGGCCTTCGATCATGGTTTTTTGTCTTGTAGTCACATTTCCTTCGAGGTAGGATTTTTTGTTTCTTGCATTGTCTATTTCATTTTTTCATTTGTTTGTTTTGTTTTTTTTCTTTTCCTATTCATTTTTCTCATTTGTTTATTCTCATGTCGTGTTTTTCTTCATTTTTCTTTTAGTTTTTGTCATGTTTCACAGGGGAATTTCTTCCTTCTGTCATGCCATAGGTCGCATAGGGTTTCCATACAGTTATGTTGACCTCCTTTCAAAATTTTGAAAACCTTAAACCACATCGACCTTTATAGGTTTGGATTTCAAAACTTTGATATTCCCCACATTTGTTTCCTAAAATGTTAAATGGTTTACTAAGTCTTGGTTTGGCCCTTTAGAAAGGTTCCAGTGTTTAAGTACATCCTGATTCTTACCTTTGAAATTGTTGAAAATTTGTCTCATGGTCCCTGCACTTGGTTTCATTCTAACTTTGACTTCTGTCCATATGGCGGGATTGAGTTTTGGAATGGAACCTGAACCTCATATGAAGATAAGTTATTGACCCATGACCCAATCCAATTTTGAATTCCACCCTTTTTGGGTGGGATAAGACCTCAAAACGGAACCTCCACGCTCCACCTTCGGGTAGTCCATGTTCCAAGTGTCGTTCCTATTCCAAATTTCACACAAGTTGCAGGATTGGACCTCAAAACAAAATCTGAACCTATATGCCAAAATAAGTTTTGATTTTAGTTTCTAATCCAACTCTAACTTCCACCATTTTTGGTCAAGATCGAGTCTTGAAGCGAAACCTCAACCTACTCCCTCAATATAGTTCTCATACCAAGTTTCATCTTGATGCCAAATTCGAATAGATCTTCTTCAAGGTTCTAGTGCCGACTTCTAGCCTGATCTGATTTCTAACCAATTCAATATGGGGTTTTGTCTAGAATTTTCCTATCAAATATTCATATTTCAAGTTCTATTTCAAACCCAACATCTGAAAGCAACAAAGATATCTTGTAAATGAGTACTTCTTTCATATTACAGGGCTTTTTATTATGGGATGCATTTAATGCCTAAATCCTTGCAACACTTCTCTAGGCCTAATGAATGTTATGATTGAAAAACTAATAAATGTCTAATTTAGAGGGAGATACTACTATCGAGGAGGTACCAAAAGAACAAAGGCTAAGAAGTTGAAGCCAAAACAAATCCCACTTACCATGAAGTACAAATACTAGGGAGTTCTTGTTGTATCAAAGTTTGGGTCAAATGTGATGAAAATAACTAATACATTGGTTGGCCATATTTACCTTAAGCAATTTTTTAAGGATTTTTCATGGAAGATGCCAGTCTGAGAGCTAATAAAATTTCTAATTTAGGATTGGCACACGTGCCTTCATTTCTAATAGTTGTGCAATGTCCCGAGTTCATATTAGTTGTTGCACATGCATATAACCTAGTTCAAAGGAAGTTTATTGATCCTTGGGTGACTGAAATTATTGATCTAATACCGGGAATGATAAGGCTACTCTTTAACCTACCTCTCCATCCCAACCTCAAAATTATGATAGAGGCTGAGGCATTATAGTAGTATGAAGCAAATGTGGATGACAATAAGAGATATATAAATAAGAGGTGGTTGAAAATAGAGAAAAATTCAATAAAAAAACTGCCCACCAAGCCTAAGAGGTCTGAATTCTCTCCAAAAGTAGGGGAGGTCATCACACTATTGTCCAAAGAATTCGGGAAGGAAGATTCACATGCATTTGAAACTTAGATGTTTTCTTTTATTCAAATTATTCTTGATGGGAAATAATACTTGGACTAGGTGAAAATGGTATCTAATGCTATTCATGATCAGATCACGAAGATGGACACCAAGGTATTTTTTTATGAGTTCTTATGTTATCTATTGTGCTGCTAGAATAGGGAACTTCACAGGCCTGAACATAGTAGGGGTCCTTGGGGAGGCACCCTGTGAGAATAAAGTCTGGAAATATTATGATCAATTGGACCTCAAGAAGGTGGAGAAGTATTTTAGGAGAGTAAATGATGCCTTATTGTATGTTATTATCAATCAATTGACAAGAGATATTAGTTTCTGGTTAAATAAGGAAGCCATGGCATTTATAGGAGAATGGGGGAATCATTTTATCCAATATCCTAGAGCCACCTACATAAGATTATTTGGTTTTGATAAGACTTTATTAAAGTTACCAAAGTGTTGCAGTAATAACATTATTCTGATGGAATTCTCCCATCAGGCAATGGAGGTGAATACAAAGTTCGCAAGCAAGCAAAAAGCAGGTTGTCATACTTACCCTTTTGACTTAGGTTTTATTCATGTTCAACAGTATTAGTAGCCAAAACAACAATAGAATAGTTCCAAGCTTGCAATCTGAAGTTTTATGAAGCAAGGAAGAATTTGCACCTTGAGGAATTTTGGGCTGATCTTCAAGATCAATTTGAGGTAAGGAAAAGAGGATATGAAAGGTTGAATATCCCTCAAATGAGGGACTTCAACATTAAGGAGGATATATTGAAGGGATATTGGATGATGACATCACCCTTGATCCTCAATATGAGGTAGATGAAATTGCAACAAGAGTTCTGGAACCCATCAGCTGCACGAAGAAAGAAGAATTTGATATAAATAAGGTTTCGTAAGTAGTCATTGATAGGAGCTTGAAGTGGATTGACTTATGCATCAACTGATCTCAAGGAAGAACCACAAGAAAGAGAAAGGATTCATAGTTTGAATCATCTTCAGCTACTGAACTAAAGAAATACAAGAGGATTAGGAAGAAAACTCCACAAGTAGGAGAAGAAGAGGTTATAATAGAAAAGGTTACAAAAGCCTTCCAAAAGGCTATAGTCACCTATCAAGTTGTTGTTGTTGGATTAGTCTCAAGTTTTTGTGCTCAACCCATTTCCATTGTGTATCCTAAAGTGGAAACTATTCAAGAAGGTCATTTTGTTGCTCCTGCACAAACTGAGGAAATTGAATCTGAGAAAGCTCCTTCTACTATGCCTTCAACAACAGAAACACCAGCTAAAGAAGGGTATGATCCCTCCTATAATAACAGCCATAGAATCTCTTCTCCCCTCAGATTATAAAAAGAATCCTCTCCAGGAGGAAGAAAAGGAAGAAGATAAAGGAGAATTTGAGGAGGAAGATGTAGATTTGGAAGAAGAAAACCTTTGGAGGGAAGCAAAGATGGAACATTTCTTAACAGAGGATTAGTAGCAAGAAATAATGGAAAGTGTCAAAATGAAAGTTCCTGAGGATATGACTAGAGAAGAAGAAGAAGCTAAATTGAAAGAGGAAGAGAAGAAGAAATAAATGAAGAGGAAGCTCAAAAAATGGAGATGGAACTAAAGAATATATAAACAATTAAAGCTGAAAAATGAGAAATGAGAGAAAGAGAAGGTTGATAGAGAAAAAATTCAACAAGAGAAATTTGATAAGGAAAGGCTTGAGGAACAAAAGGTTTCATATTCACAAGAGATCGAAACAAATTTTTCACCTCCATAGCCTCCAAAGAAAAAACCCCACCAAGTGCTCCAACTTGGTTGAGGCTAAATCTACAAAAAAGACAATAGGTTTAGGCCCAACCACTAAGCTGGGATGAAATGATCAAAGAAGTGGATAGGGTGAAACCCATAAAGAAGCCAAGAGAAATACACTCCACAAGGCTAATAGATGATGGGGATTTGGTCACATATATTGCAATCTCAATGGTTGATAAGGCTGATAGATAGTTGCAGGATTAGATGATTACCAATTGAGCATGGTTAATTCGGGGAAGAAATCTAGAAATCAATAGATGACACTCATCAACATCATGGAAAGTTAAAAAAAATAAAGAATGCTAAAAGACAAACATTCCAAAGATGAGTTAAAATATCAAGTAGGAAAAATGAAGATATTTATGAAGGAGCTCACCAAATCAACCTTGGAGCAGCCAACGTCATCAGAGGTGCTCATGCTAATGAGCCATAAAGAAGTGGATGAGCTGAAAAAGATGAAAAGAAAAGTTCAAATGTTTGATGGTTGGATCAATGTTCTTTAGAAGGAGATAGAAGAACTCCTTGACCAAGGATATAAATATTATGATGAAGCACAAACAATGGGCCAACAAATAGGAGATTATGCTTAGAAGTTATGGGGGAAAGAAGAAAGATATAGAGAGTATTTAAGGAAGTTAAAAATTATTAACAAGATGCCTAGGGAAACATCGATCAAATTAGGGATCTTAGGTAATGAAAGTCCTAAATATATTTACAAGGCCATCAATATAATTATCTTTCGATTATAAATCCTTATTGAGCATAGGATCACTTTGCTCAAAGTTCAACAGGAGGTGTGGGATCACACATTGATATTTCAACAAATTATCAGGTGTATTACTGCCAAGAAATCGCCGAGATCCCAACCAACTCATGAGCTAGACTCTTTGGAGAGGACAAAGGAGGAATGGAATGGTTAGATAGAAAACTTGATAAAGAAAGGAGATGGCCCTGATGAGACCCTTTTACATGAATTGATGACAGTCAGATCTGACACTAAATGGGCCTCAAGAGACACTAGCTAAATGCACGAGGCCACTAAAGTAGTTGTGAAAGATTTTGAGAAATTGAGGTTCATAGTGGAGTGGATAGATGGACTTGATGAAGAGGTCTTGGATCAAATTTTCAGCAATTTGGACAAGTACCTAAAGAAAAAAAGGGTGGTATAGTAATATAAACAATATTTTGTTTTTGAAATAAAATACTTGGTCAACAAAGGTCAACCTTTCCATGTGCCTTATTTCATAGGGAGGGAATAACAATTAGCTATAGATCACCTCCGACAAGCCAAGAAAAAAGTTTCATTTCCCATATACATGCAATTTTGATTGAGTGGATACTCCAGTTGAACTTGGGGGTCCCAATAATTGTGGATCTAGGTGCCCTATTTTTGTGGATTTAGGGTTTTGGGAGGGGATTTAAATGTTTTTGTTTTCTATAAGTTAGATAATTCTCCTCATTATAAAGGTCAAAAAATTGAAGTCAGATTTGGAGCCTTAAGTTAGAATTTTTAAAGCTTTTACGAAGTTAGTTTTTTAATAGTATTTCTATAGTTTAGCAATGACATAAAAGACAACGTTTTTCGTATGCTAATGGATTTTGCTGGACCTAAATGATTAATATAAATATAAGGGTAAAACCATCAATTGTGTCAAGTGTGAATGGTATTTTCCTTGTGTTTATTGATTTGCAAAATCTGTAATGAGTTAATTGAATGTGTCTTTTATTAGTTCTAGTAAAATAAATTGCAAGTATGCTTATTAAATCTACACTGTGAATGGATATAATTCCATAAACAATGATGAATTATTTCATTCTTCAGTTTTGACTTTTAGGAAAGCTTGTTACAATATTGCATGTCTAAATAATGGAACTATAAGTATTCATGTTTTCTATTTTGAATCCTGTGACATATCTTTTTCTATTTTTTTTTTTAAATATACTATTGGAATGTTTAAAATATCAGTTTGTTGATTCAAACCAGCAAAGGACCCCTTGAATAGTCATGTTGACCATTGAGTGATGTAGTATAGTTGTGAACCAACTACTGAGACCTTGGAAAATAGATTATTTTATTATTGGTTTATCTTTTTTCAGGAGAAGTAGGGTAGAAATATTTTTCTTAATGTTTGTTGTGTCAATTTGACCATCAACAAAACTAGTGCTAGAATGAGGACCTGAAGGAACAAGCTGGAGAGAATTGGGTCATTCTTACTGAACAAGTTTGAAAGGGTTCTAAGATCTACTCCCAACAAAGAAATTTTTTTATAACTTCAACTTCCTACTCGACCTAGAACACATAGAACTCAAGTCCCACTGTCATTAACACCACTAGTAAATCCACTAGGATTTCCACTTATACCTCAACTGTAGCAACCTAACCCACCTCCACCAATGGTGTTCTTCACAAGAAATCCCTCAAAATTGGGGAACATTCTTGGTGGAATCCATGAGGTTCCTGAAAACCCAGAATGGTTTTGTCCTAGGTACACCCATGGAGAATATCGAAGCACAAAAGAACATATTCAAGCATTCAAAGATGCATGCACTAAGGCTCGGATAGCACACCATGATGTGGCTCATAGATTGTTTCCTTATTCACTGGGGGATATGGATTATAATTGGTACCTCAACCTACCAACTGGGTTGATTCTCAGCTGGATAGACTTAGAGAATTTTTTTATTAACCAGTTTCGGGTCTATATAGATCTTGCAATCATGTATCACCAATTCGCCACCATTAGGAAGGAATCTCATGAGCCATTACCCTTATTTAACACTCGATTCCAAAGAATGTACTAAAGCTTACAACCACCATACATGGTTGCTGAGAATATTGTGATTTAGGCATATCTCAAAGCCATATACCTATTAACTAGTCTTTTCTTGCAGAGAACTTACCCACCTACTGACATAGATTCCTTGGCTAAAGTATATCATCTCACCATTAAATTGAAATAGAAAACCCATCATCCAGGTGGTATGGAAGGGACA